>MCJB01033990.1:86497-117698 GCA_002018475.1 Nicotiana obtusifolia | reverse complement strand
CACGAGATATTTTGAAAGTGGGAGCGGGTGGCACGCCTGCCACAAGATATTATGAAATGGGAGTGGGTGGTACGCCTACCACAGGATATATTGTAAGTGGGAGCAGGTGGCACGCCTGCCACAGGATGTGATGTATGTGGGAGCGGGTGGCACGCCTGCCACAAGAGGTTACTGTAAGTGGGAACGGGTTGCACGCCTGCAACAAGAGGTTACGGGAGGTGAAAGTGGCTTGTATCTCATCTCATTGTGTTAAAGGCTAAATTGCAGTTTTCTTTCTTATTCATTGATGATTCGCTTCGCTTTATTGGTCTGTTATTGCAATGTATGTTTTCTTTCCCCCGTTTAAATTGTTTATGTATTTCTAGTTTTCTGTTGTAGATACATACATGTTGATAACTGTACAGGTTTATCTGGAGTCTGGTCCTAGCCTCGTCACTACCTCGCCGGGGTTAGGCCAGGCACTTACCAGCACATGGGGTCGGTTGTGCTGATACTACATTCTGCACTCTTCTGTGCAGATCCCGGCGCCGCAGGTTTCGGACAGTAGATAGCTTTCAGCTTTGTGATCATCAGGCGACCCAAGGTAGTACTGCAGACGTTCGCAGATCTTGGCGTCCCCTGTCCCTTTTCTTTACCTGTTTCTTCCACGTAGCTCAGAGACAGTATTTTGTTATTTCTTCTAGAACCTTGTTTGTAGTACTCTTAGACAGTCTGTAAAACTGTCACGCCAGATCTTGGGTAGTTTGTAAGGGATTTGGTGTGATGATGTTTTGTAAAGTATGAAGTTTAATTCATAACGTTTTGATGTTACCAGTTTTGGTTGATATTTTTGTGCTGCAAATGTACTCGTAAGTAGAAAAAGGGAAAATAGTCCGGTTGATTGGCTTGCCTAGCTTTCACTAGTAGACGCCATCACGACTCCTGAGAGGTGGGAAATTCGGGTCGTGACAGAAAATGAAGGAAAATGCAGAGGAATCCTCACCATCAAAAAACAACAAACGCAAAACAGTCGTTGGAAAATAATTGAAAGTCCCACATTAGAATTATTGGAGTAATAAGACAAATTAGCTTTTATAAAGTAGCCGACCCTACCATGTTAAGTTGTCGGCCACAGAATCTACTTTAATAAAGTAGAATGTCATTTTCTTCCTTTCTTTTCTTTGTTGGCCACAAATAAATAATAGTGTCGGCCATTTAATTGTACATTTTTTGGAGTTTTCTTTAAGTAGTTTGAGGTAAGACAAGAGTTTTTTTTTAGGCATCCTTCAGTCAATCTCCCTTGTAAACACTTTCTGTAATCGTTTCAATAAAACAAAAAAGAACCACTTGGTTACAATCTAGGCGGTCTCAGGTATTTTTATTTTCTTTTGTTTAAATTTTAATTTCTTATTTGAATATTTAGCCTAAATGATAGGCTAAATAATTATGTGTTAAACTTAGGATTCTTGAACTATTCTGAAATCATGCTCTAGTATTAATTTGATTGTTGTATTTTTTCCGATGTTGCTTAGGTTAAAGGTATAAACCCAGGCAGTTCTGAGTTAGATAGTAAGCTCTGGTTATGGCAGCATAACCGGTGGCCTCTGCAGAACCCGTTTTTAAGCTAAGGTGGGCGTTGTAGAAGGGTTAGCAGGCGTGGTCGCGGTTTAGAGTTTACTAACTAGCTCATAATTTGACAGGGTTTCTACCTTAGTAATCCTCCCTATAGTAAGTCGAAGCGATCCGGCACACAAATGGTATACATATATATACACACACACACACACACACACACACACACACACACATATATATACATACATATATATATATACACAGACACACATATATTCATACATAAAGCCAATATGGTCTGCTGCTGCGTGCACCCCGATCCACCATATCTCTCACAACACGGCTCTCAGGCCCCAACTCAGTCATAAATCTCTCCAGCCTCTTGAGCTCACAAATGCCAATCAGCCAAAACAATGATAACATGATGTGACAACAAATGATAACAGAGACTAAGATATGATATGTGAATGAATGAATATGACTGACTATGTCTTTGCAATTTAAGAAAATAACTCAACGGTAGAGATGACCGCAGTGGGTCCCAACGGAATACGCATATAGCCTAAATATGATTTCTAACATGATTCACAGCTCAATAAATTTCATGGATAGAAACAAGATTAGGTAACTACACAGTATCATAGAATCAACCGAGTCATAATTCACACGGTGCACGCCCACACGCCCGTCACCTCAACACCAAACACATAACACGTATGTTCAGGGATTAATACCCTCAACACCCAGTTTAGAAGTGTTACTTACCTCGAACAAGCCGAATCTAATATCGAGTAAGCCAAACAATACTCTACAAATACCATCTCGCGTGTACCGACCTCCGAACGGCTTGAAACTAGCCACAAGCAACTCAAGAACATCAAATAATGCCAAAGGAAACATACCCAATCGATAAAGGTCGAATCTTTAATCAAAAGCCCAAAGTCAACCAAAAAGTCAAACCACTCACAAAATCAGACAACCCATTCAATTACGAGTCCAGCCATACTAATTTCACTCAAATCTGACTCCAGATCGATGTTCAAAACTCAAAAATCACTTTATAAAATATTAGACAAAAAACCCCCAAATTTCACTTTGAAATCATTAATCAAATGCCAAAAAATGAAGATGGATTTATAAAATATAACCAAAACCGAGTATAGAATACTTACCCCAATCCATGGTAAAAATTGCCTCCAAAATCGCTCAACTTCGAGCTTCCCAACTCAAAATATGACCAAATGAACAAACTCTCGATACTATATGCTTCTGCCTAGCTGTTCTGCCTTGTTTCTTGTGTCAAATGATTTCGAAACTTGATTTTGATTCTTCGTGAAATTCCAATCAAGTTAGGCTTTTGAATCACTCCATTTGACATTATAATGAAGGAGATATGTTGGTTTCAATATTTAAAAATAGTGCAGATTTTTTTTGAAAAATCTAGCAACCCAATTCTTAGTAAAATGACCATAAATTCCTCATACAATGTCGAAACTTGATGATTCCAGTTATTATAGTTCCAAAATTATGATACGGATATAATGGTTCAATCAAAAATGAAATTGGAGCTAATTTGCCTAATGTGGTACCATTTATGCTTGAAGAAACGACGTCGAAACATAAAAAAACGAGCGCAACATAACCCAAACTTATCCGAAACTCACCCGAGCCCCTCCGGACCCCCATCCGAACATACTGACAAGTACCATAATATAAAACAGACTTATTCGAGGCCTAAAATCACACATATTAACATCAAAACCACGAATCGTCGATCAAGATCAATCTCTTAAGTTCATAAACTTCAAACTTCGTACCAAGCGTCTGATTCAAGCCTAACCAATTCGGAATGAATCCAAATTTTGCATAGCAGTTCCAAATGACATAACAAACCTACTCCAACTCCCGGAACAACAACTCGAACCCGATATCATCAAAGCCAACTCTCGGTCAAACTTATGAACATTCTAAACCTTCAAATTTCCAACTTTCGCCAAAAAATACCCGAAAGTAAATCCGAGCATACGCCTAAGTCTAAAATTACCATCCGGACCTAACGGAACCATCAGAACTCCATTCCGGGGTCAAAAACACAAATGTCAAACTTGGTCAACTCTTCTAACTTAAAGCTTCAAACATGAAATTCATTCTTCCAAACTAACTCCGAATCACTCGAAAACCAAAACCGACGATACACACAAGTCATAATACATCATATGAAGCTACTCAGGACTTCAAATAGCTGAATGAATGCAAATGCTCAAAACGACTGGTTAGGCTGTTACAGGCGATCTCATGGCACCTCAAACCACAGATGGCCATTGCACAATTCGGACTGAAATTTCTTCCTTCAACCTTAGATTACGAATCCATGAGACCAACTTCTAACTTCCGGAGCCCTCTCTAAGATCTGATTCTTAATGTATACACTATATCATTCTCAACAAGTTGTATCAAAGCATGCGTATACTCCTAAGATCTAACCATACAATGTACCGCATGACTCATATGCCTATAGTAATGACTTCTGACAACAATAGCTGCTCATTACCAAACCCGTACCGGTAATATACTCATGACATATGAAACCTTATTCCAACCCTCGCAATACTATAAATGATGAAAGAATCGTGTTAAAACTCGTGAGCCACTTATTCCTTCTTATACATCTGGTAGTACCTCCAACCCAAGTTCTTGTTTTGAAGAAGCCTTCTATGAAAATGAAATCGTTCCCTTCATCTCTCAAATGCTACCTCGCAAAACCGATAATGATACAGAAATGCTCCAAGTCTCTTTCCCAAACCAACACAATTCTCGAATCTTTAATCACACACAAATTCAAAAATCTTTAGATACCACATATTGAATCTTCAATCCATTAGAAGTTTATCGAGAGTCACCTACTCAGTCCCGTCCCGAAGACATAACCAATCATGTTAGCACATAAATACTCCGAAAAAAGACAACCGCCCGAATCCTTCCCTTGCACACTACCTCCACATAAGAATATTAAACATGAGTCCTCCTATGATCTCCATATATCACCAAGGTGAAATTTAATACACACCCAACAATTCCTTGCTCGAATCATCCTCAAGGTAATCCTCCTAAGATCATATCTAATCCACAAGCATCCCTGAGTCTAGAATCTATCTCATCACATGACTAGGTTATCCAATCTCCTCTAGTAGACTCCCACACTTGGCCTCAGCCACAATCACGTAATCTAAGAATCCGTAATGACTGCTCCTCCTTAACTGCCATGATCCGACATTGTTACTCAGCTGAATTTCTCATAAGCCCATGTTACACCAACCATAATGTATCCCAGATCATTGACCCGAATGCGCACATAACCTCGTGACAGTCGTGCCATTTTTCTCAAGAGATTCGAAGCAATATCGTAGCACATGCACCTCACTAGGTAGAAGGTAGAACCCTGCATAGAAATCTCGTAAGAAATCAGGCAACCCCCCATCCTCACAGGAGATAGCCCCTGTGTGACCTTATATCAACATCTTTCCATGACTGCCATGTAATCAATAACTCCTTCCGAGTCCACAAGCTGCAAAAATCTATTTTCCATCCACCAATGTACAACTTGAAGACCCTTCATCACATCCAACAGAAGGTTGTATACATACCAAGATGATAATCAAGCATTAACAATCCATTAGTAGCTCAAACAAACCCTTCTCGTTAAATTCGAACTCTCAAAATGTAAGAAACCGCTACCAATATGAAATTCCTTCAGTAGTGCATAATTACCCAAATAGCTTCAAACATCCTCGAAATTCGTGGCAATCCTAGCACAAAATCCACAATGATATGCTCTTGCTTCATAACCATCTTCCGAAGTAACCACTCGATCTCTGATGCTTATTCTCGACCTGTTGACAATCAAACACCATGAGACATGCCCAATGAAGCTGTCTTGAATCATGATACCTCTGTATATCACCCCTACAAATAAAATACCAACATTACGAGCCTCCTCAAGGATCATCTCCCTTGAATCATCAATATTAGGAATGCAACTCCAGCCCGAAAGTCGCAACACACCATCCACACTAAGAACCACCTCCTTAGCACTACCTCGCACACAGTGTCCCTGGGACAAACAAATAGAAACTATCATTCTGACAATCCTCAATGTACTCAAACAAATATGACTTTGCAACAACATAAGTGATAACTCTACTAAGCTTAGAAATACCTAATCTCGCAACTCTATCAACTAAAGCCTCAACATCTATAGCCCAATATCTCGCCTCCACCGAACAAATGCCAAACTCCAAATCGTGAATCGGATAAATTCTTCTCATAGGGCTATTACTCTCGTAAGCTTAAGCAATCACCCTACCATTCCGTACCAACACCGCATCAAGACCAATGCGTGAATCACCACAATACACTGTATAAGGCTCCAAACCCATGGACAACACCAACACTAGGGATGAAATAGACGGTAACTAATCTGCGAAGCAACAATAGTGGTCTGACCTCATACACAAGGGGAAAACATCCAGCACTATGTCTATATAATCATCAAATCTCGCCGGTGCCCATCTGACATCAAGTACTCAATATCGCGTACAAAATGAGTAGGAACGAACTGAAGATATAGGCTTCAAGCCGAGATAAAGTCGCACAATAAGGATTCAAGAAAGAGGAAGTTTCCTAAAGCCCTGTAGCCTCTCGAAGATAAGTACACACGTCTCTATACCCATTCGTAAGACTCTACTAGGCATGCTTATGACTCGTGAGACATATTTAAACCTAGTGCTCTGATACCAACTTGTCACAACCCAAACTCCCACCGGAGCTGTGATGGCGCCAAACACCGCTTGCTAGGAAAGCCAACAATCAATGAACAACAATAAACCCGAATAATTGTATTAAATAGTCTCAACAGCGAAATAATCAATAATAATTGAAGTCCATAATCACAATACGACTAAAACCATCCCACAATTTGGTGTCATCGAATGCATTAGCTCTACAGAACAAGTAAATAGAAGATCTAAATCAAACACAATATTGTCCGAAAGACTAAACAATGTTAACATAAAATAAGGAAAGGGACATCAATTCCTGCGAACATAACAGTAATGCCACCTCAAAATCTCCAAGTTAATCCAGATTCGGATCGCGGGCAACTACCACGATCAGAAACACTTGGATCCACACATGAAGTGTATAGTTTAGTATGAGTACAACCGACCCTATGTACTCAATAAGTAGCAAGCTTAACCTCGGGCTGAAAGTAGTGACGAGTTTGGCAAGGTCCAATGCTCACTTCCCACAACTAATAATAGTAATAACAGCAGAATAATAGCATATGAAGGAAAACAACTCACATAAAAACAAGCTCAGCTTAGCTCAATAGAAGGAGAAATAGACATCATCTTCAGATATAACAGTCAAGGCACCAACTTCCACAAAATCCACTTAAACAAGAATTTAACAAGATAAAACTGCAATATCAAGATCTAAACATTAGGTAGAGTCATCATTACCAATTAGCATGAGGGATAATACAGCTCTATGCATGCATGTTAGTTGTACATGCCAAATCAACAAAGAATCACAGTTTAAACATCAAGTGTACATAATCTCAGCACAATCATAGTGCCTGACACAAAGTACCTCGTAATAATACTCCAAGAACGTTCACGGTTCCTGGATTAAAGACCATGGACCATCTCACACACACATACACACACTCTGCACTGTACAGGTGCCTGACACAAGTCCCTCACCAAGCATATATATACAACTATATGCCTGTGCCTACGGTTAATACCTGACACCCGTGGGGCGAGTCCTTGAGTAAACACTGATCGGATTTAAGTCAACAATTAATATCACTTAGCCAATTATGGGGCCTGGCACACGCGCCACCTCATAATCCATACCACTTAGCCCAACATGGGGCTTTGCACAAGCGTCACCTCACTATCAATATCAAATCAGATCTATGGCCAAGATCAGTCATCAATCTGCTCAAGTCTCCATATGCCAACATCTCACAGAAATATAATTCAATATACCACACGGAATATACCAATGTGCCACAATTCAGCTCAAACTTATGTCATGCACAAGGACACGAACGACATGTGAGATGACATATAAAAAGTGCATAGAAACAGAGATATAACACGCAGATATAATATCATGACTGAATATTATGACTATGTCTAAGGCAAATATCTCAACATAGCAAAAATATTTCTATCAAGTCTCAAACAAATAATAAAATAGCCTAGACATGATTTCTAGCATGCATAATAACTCACATAGACATACAAATGGAGCAAATATGATATCAAAGAAGAATGACAGCAAATAAGGCATATAATAGCGTAAGATCTACCCGAATCATGAATAACCACAGTTCACACATTTACACTCATCACCTCATATATACATCACCCCCAACATAAAAAAAATATCACAGCTAGGCAAGATACTTACCTTATCCGGGCTAGTCTTCAACCACGAATCGCGTCAAAACCTCGATCTAGCCCTTCAATCACGCAAATACAAGCCAAACATTATCCAAAAAAGTCAACAATGCCATAGAAAGCGATCCCAATCCATAACGCTTCAATCTTTGAAAAAATTCTCAAAAGTCGATAATAGTCCACCGGGCTCACATGCCTAAAATTCGGAACCAATACCAAAATTCGATGACCCATAACCTTCCGAGTCCAAATATATAATTAGTTTCAAAAAATGGGTCTAAATCAGTACTCAAATCACCAAAATACACTCTTTTAAAGTGTAGGCAAAAACCAAAAAGTTATTCCTTAGATTCACCAATCAAATGCCAAAATCGAAGATAAAATCCTGAATAATAATAAAAATCCAAGTAAAGAACACTTATCCAATCCAGTGGGTGAAAATCACCTCAAAAATCTCTCCAATCCGAGCTCCCAATCTCAAAATATGATAAAATGAAGCAAAACCCTCAAGTATAAGATTGTGCCATGGATTTCCGCTTTTGCGGTCATAATGGTCAATTTTGCGACACTGTATTTGCAGTAAAACCTTTGCAGATGCAAGATTCACTTACCCTACCGGCCGCCCGCTTCTACGGAAAAATTTCTTAACCGCGGATGTGATTCAGCGCAAGAACCCTTACAAAATGGCCCCACATCTGTGCAACTCCAGTGCAGATGCGATCCACCTGGACCATTGCCTTCTCCCGCTTCCGCGCACAATGACTCGTACATGCGGCTCTACAAGTGCGTGTCACAGCCCAAATTTTCACCCAGTTGTGATAGCAACTAACTCAACCCGCTTGGTTAACCAAACAACAGTTAACACAATCCTAATGAAGATCACAAACAATTTATAAATAAAATGGCTGAATTTCCATACAATATCCCAAGATTTGGTAGTACAAGTCATGAGCCACTAAGATTTAGATTTACAAAACGGGTATGAAAATAATAAAACATATGTTTGGAATATACATGAACAGAGTACAAATCCAAAGCTACCAAGGAGAAGTGGCAACTATATTCGAAAAGCAGGTACATCTTCAATGATAGTGTCCATCATCCACAGAAGCTCGGCTCCAAGATCTGCACGCAAGGTGCAGAAGTGTAGTATGAGTACAATTAACCCCATGTACTATGTAAGTATCCAAACTAACCTACGTAAAGTAGTGATGAGGTCTCAATCAAGGATACTCACTATGTATATATAACTTGCACAGCTCAATAACATATTCGTATACCCAGCAGCAGTAACAAAGTCTAAACAAGAAAATACAAGTACCATATAGTGCACATAGAGAATATGTGCCCAAGTCTTTTAACAGCTCAACATGTAAAGAAGGTATGCTTCGGATAACAAATAACACATCAATAATTGCATATAGAGAAGATATGCCCAAATATTATTCCAGCTCAAGAACTCAGCATATAGAGAAGATAAGCGTCCAACATCATTAACCAATCAAGCTTGCATATAGAGAAGATATGCGTAAAGTGTCAAATAATCCTTTCACAATTGCATATATAGAGGATATGCGTGAAATACTAGATAATCCTTCAGCAATAACATATAGAGAAGATATGCATGAAATAGGGCATGTACACATTCCGAAGCTAGCATATAGAGAAGATATGAATGATTATTCAATTAATCCTTCATCAATTGCATATGGAATAGATATTCATGATTAAGCAATTCAAGTGACACGGGTTAACATATAGAGAAGATGTGTATCGTGTCTCATCTTATCAAGTAAGGTAGCATATAGATAAGATATGCAAAAAGGGCATGTATACGTTCTGGAGCAAGCATATAGAGAAGATATGTAGAAATATCATGTAAACATCCAAGGAGGTAACAAATAGAGAAGAGATGCAAAGACCGACCAATGATCAACATTACCGAGATCCACATCAACCTTAAACTCGTCGGTTTCTCACAACCTGCATGTACACCATCAAGAGAGAAACATGCGAGGGTGACCCTAGGGGGATGGATCCTTATCCACACGCTGCATAAAAAACTCACATGCCAATAATAACAACTGCACGGACAATTCACGTGCCAAAGAATTCATCCCGCACGGACCACTCACATGCTGCCAATCCAGTCCAACACATAAAAGAATATACAAGAATACATGTATATGAATAAGGGAAATCGATTCATGTACTCATGGAATGAAGAAGAAAGCATGCTAAGGTGTATCCATGTGACAGTGTACAAATTCAGCTCAAATCAGGCGGATACGCCAAGCAACAGCAAATATCATACTCAACAGGAAATCAATACCTACACATGGTCTCTAGCATGATTCACGGAGTTCACAGAGTCATACAAACATATAAAGCATGATAGCAAGAAGCACATTATCCAAATCAAGGCATAGTACAATCTAAACACTACTTAGGTCATGAATCATATATAGCGCCTGTATATACGCTTGTCACATCACATATACGCAGCTTCTCACACATTTCAATTAGACAAATAAAGTCATATCCTAAGGGTTATTCCATCAATAAGACTAGGCAAGGTACTTTCCCTGAACAAGCCAAACCAACACTCTAAAATGCCATCCCGCGTGAATCGACGTTCAAACGACTTGAATCTAGACAAACGAACTCAATTACATCAAATGATGCCATAGTAATCAAACCCAAACGATAAAGGTCGAATCTTGAACCAAATATTCAAGGTCAATCAAAACTTCAACCTGGGCCCGCACCCTAGAAACCAACTAAACCCACAGATTCTGACAACTCATTGAATACGAGTCCAACCACATAAGTTTCATCCAAATCCGACGCCGAATCGATGTTCAAATCTCAATTTTTCACTTTATAAAAGTTTTGCCAAAAATCCCAAATTTCTCTCTTAAATCCACCAATCAAATGCTAAAATCAAGGATGGAATCATGAAGAAATGATAAAATGAGCTCAAAGTCGGAAAATAGGAACTTATATAACTACTGCAAGAGTACCCTTCGCGATTGCGAGACCTACTTCGCGATCGCGAAGCACTAAGATGAACACTGCCAAAAAAAAGGCACTTCGAGTTCGTGTCATTGACTTCATGAACGCGATGACCACCAATGCAAACCCCTTCGCGAACACAACCTGGACCATGCGAACGTGAAGGAAAATCTGCCAGCTTCGACTCTCAACCGTGAATGTGACCCCGCTCTGCGCACGCGATGGGAAGGCTACTCAACCTCCGCGAGCGCGATCACCTGTTGTAAATACGAAGAGGAAAAACAACCCAGCTTCAACATACACTATGCGATCGCAGTCCTCCTCACGCAATCGCGAAGAAGACTCACAAGCACTAGAAAATCAGAGAAAACCACCAATCAAAGATAAGGGAGAAGTGGTCCGAACCACCCCAAAACATACCCGAGCCCCTTGTGACCCCGTCCGAACATACCAACAAGTCCCAAAATATAACACAAATCAACTCGAGACATCGAATTCAAGCTTAATGAACTATTTCAAAAATTTTAAATTCCAAACTTACGTCAAACACGTCTAAACAACTCGAAATGACCCCAAAATTTGCGCACAAGTCATAAATCACCATACGAACCTATTTCAAGTCAAGAATCCCAAACGGACATCAATAACCATAAAGTCAACTATGGGTCAAACCTATCAACTCTCTAAATCTTCAAACTTCCAACATTCGGCAATTAGCCTCAAAATCATCTAGGAACACTGGAACTCAAATACGAGCATACTCACAAGTCCAGAATCACCATCCGGATCTAACGAAACCATCAAAACTCGAATCTGAGGTCATTTTTACAAGTCAAACCTTGGTCAACTCTTCCAACTTAAAGCTTCTAAATTGAGAATTACTCTTCCCAATCAATCTTGAACTTCCCGAAAATCAAAACCAACCATGCACGTAATTAGCAATACATCATATGAAGCTACTAAAGACCTTAAACCACCAAACAGAATTCCAATGCTCAAAACGACTTGTCAGGTTGTTACATTCTCCCCCACGTAAACATATGTTCATCCTTGAACGTGCCAAGAGTCTTTATAAAGCCATCAAATTAGTATATAAACTCACCATACACATACCCCTGGGTGATCCCATGTCACCTCAAACCACATAAGCCCGTCAACACAACCAAACTGAAGATTTTTCTTCAACATAGGTCCACAAACCTTAGAACCCAATCTCCAACATCTGGGATTCATTATAAGACCCAATTCTCACATCTATACACTGCATGAATCCAAACAAGCTACATGAAGCCATAACCATATTCCAAGAGAAAATCACACGATATACCACATAATTCATGTACTGATAGTAATATTTTCTAACCACAATAGTTGCTCATTACTAAACCCGATACCGACGATATACCTCATGTCAAATAAAATGTTGTCTAATTCCTTTGTACATTACCAATGATGGAAGAAACACGTAGAAAATCATAACTGCTCATCATATCAACAAGGCGTAGACCTCTCTCGCCCGATAAGAACCATTGTAAAATTATAAGTTGACTACTGACATTATTCTTCCAAACATACCTTAGCCAAATCTAATGGCACAAATTCCACGTCTAACAGTCTTATTTCACCCAGTACAAGCTACTTGACTGACAGGCCACACCAATGACACCTAGAGCCACATACGATGCAATTGGTGCACCCTCAAGTAACAACTCGAATATAACCAATGATGGAAGGAGAACCAAAGGAGAGGACTATCCTATAACTTTAACAGATACAACCACAAAGCACAATACTATGAACCCATTAGCAAAACACTCAAAACAAGCACAAAGGATCATATCCCGACATAACTCCGCTGTGGTGCGTAACCCGATTCAAACATACTGGCCCATATGGAATACGCATCAAGCAATAATGCTCACAATCAACAAACACAAGTATATTAACAGCAAACACGTGAAGTGCATGACACCATAGAGAAACGAATAGCACAATATACCACAGACAGGGGAAACGCGACTAAGATGCAATAAGAAACTCAACACCCCAAGAGCCATCTCGCTCAAATCTCGCCATAAGTCCAAAACATAACCACATCATGTGTGTAGTTAGTCAATAGGCTCCCAACCCATCGTAGCATAAGAGAGTAACACATGGAACGTATCATGACATGAATAAGATCAACTCTGGTTGATGACACACCCCTCAACAATAGTTGTGCTGAGTAACCAACCTGATCCAATAGAATACACATTCTCATTAGGTTTAGCAGTGAGCCCCCAAGTCAATTCCGATCATCCAAAAATAGGTAAATAACCTTCCAAAAGCCCACAGTAACATAACCACAACACATACAATCGGCCATCAAACTCTTAACATACCTCATTGTCCGCAGCCAAGGAACAATCTGCCTCTAAGATCATCTAATTGCTAAACCTCAAGAATAAATGAATCTCCATTTCTCATTCCAAATCTACCACTCAAATGATTGACACATCCCTCATACACAATCATCTCAAGGGAAATACTCCCATAAATCTTTCGCGCCATATAGCAAAATTCGAACATCAACAGTCAACAACCACTCGATGACTGTAATACTAATCAAGCATCCACCAGTCAAAACACAATGCGCCTTCTGAAATGCACACCTTCTCAAGTGCTACCAGATAGTGCTAGCTTTCTTCTAAACATTTGAGACCATCCATGTTGTCTAGAACTCATGACCTTTCCTTCGAAACTAAACCTCAACCTTGTACATGCAATTTCAATCCTACATGGTGCACCGTATCCATTATGCCATCATATGAAAAAATACAAGAACCTCATTATCAGCTTTGAGACATAAGTGGGATACACACTGCATCATCCAGTAACTTTCCACTTGACCCCATCCAGAAGAAAAATCACAACATGCAACAAACTCCCCATGCATGTAGAAGACATCCGTCTCAAGCCATGGTCAAAACCATCAAAAACTCTTCGAAACCCATTTGCACATAACCAAGCCATAAGAATTGAATCCCTCTAACTCAACCAAGTCACGCAGGTCGCCAAACCCAAGAGTATTGCCACAAAAACACTTGTAAAGCTCCTCCACACCAAAGGAACTGATAATTCATACAACTATGCTGATCCAAAGCACTACCAAACTTACCCATCTTCGAGTTCCTCTTGACTTGCCTTCTTAACACTTCTCCTTGCTAGTACGCTACAGTCCTTAATCAAAGTTCACCTCAAGAGATCCTAGCATGAAACTACGTCACCCTAAAGCCCATAAGCCACTGTATTCCCTCTTAAGCACCCAATAGTACCGCAACCAAAATGCCCGCTCTAAAGAGACCTTCTATGAATCTAAAGTTATTTCTTTAGCCTCTCTGATACTGAAATGTAGAATCAATAATGATATAGAAATACTGCAAGTCTCAACACCATCCAATTAAAATCTTAGATCATAGCCATATACAAAATTCGAGGAACCTTCAAATACCACATAAGAATCTGGAACTCTTTAGAACCTTCTCGGGAGTCATTCACCTACTCTAATTCCTAAAGCACGGCCAATACGAGCCGATTCATTTGTGCTCCATTAGCACACAAATACCTTCAGAAGTAACCACATCTTAAAGCAACCGAGTGAATCCCTTCCCCATGCACATTACATCCACAATAACTATCAACCCTAAATCATTTCCAAATTTTATTTGCCCAATAGTACATCATGCGTCCAGCAATTTCTTTGCTCGAGTCATCCTCAAAATCAACCTCTTCAAGTCACTGATCCACAAGTATGACTCACTCCAAAACTAATATAACACATGTCTATGCCACCCGATAATTGTCTGTAAAGTCCCGCACTTAGCTTGAAGCCATAGTATACATCATCTGATAACCACGTCACTCTATCTTTATAACTTTCATGATCTCTCACTATTATTCAGTTGAATTCTTCATAAGATCATGTATCACTAGTGATAAAACACATCAAATTATCTTCCAAGCGCATATTCATCCTCGTGAGAGCCGTGCGAACTTCCTCAAGCAATACGAACTCAAATTGCAGCACATACACCCCACTGGATAGAAGAAAACTCTTCACAAAAACATCATAAGGATCGCACCACCTCAGAACATCCCCCAGGAGATAACCCACCTATTTAGTCTCAAACTGGCATCTCTTTATGCCCTATCGTGGTCACAAACACTACGCAATCACTTAATCCTCCCGAGTCTGAACTCGTCAACATAACATAAGTATCTACTTCATTCCACAAAGGAACAACTAAAAGATCCCTCAACATACTCATAACTCGGGACTGTACAACACACCAAGATAGAAATCAAGCATCCATAGCCCCTTTGCATCCCAATCAAATCCTTCATGTGATATCCAACCATATAGGTGTAGTCCTCAGCCACAAAATACTGATCATATAGCCATGTTGCAACTTATTGAGCCATTAATCCCACTCCTAGGGACACTACCGGACACATAAGTCCAAATGCACATACTCACTGTTGCACCCTATTTTGCACAGGTCAAAACAAAATACAACTTTTGGTTCCTTTGAAGTTGATAAAAGAAAGAAAGAGTCGCCACCTAATATTTAAGGTACACTAGGGTACCTATAAGTCTGTGAAAATCATTGTCTTAATGTTCTACTAACCAATGAGATTCGGGTAAGGGTTCTAGTTATTCTAAGGGGAAGGTATTACGCATCCCTTAAAATCTACCTGAGGTAGCTCCTTAAACTTAAGCTAGATGCGGGGAAAGAACTGTTTATATCCTAGTTGATTAGTGGTTAAAATAGTTAAATGGGACTCTGTGAAAGTGAGAAAACGTTCTAAATCTTGTTTGGAAACCTATCTCTCACTTTGAGAAAGGATGTGTATCTCCCTTGAAATGGTAAAATTTATTTGATAACCTTTGTAATATACTTTATAAAATGAGATATTGTTTCAAAATATTTTATTAAAAATCGGTATACCTTGTTTATTTATTGAAAAACTGTTCTAGTAAAAGCCCTTGTGTTTTTCCAAAACTGTTGATCTGATTCCTTTCGAAACCACTTGGCATGGTTTCCTTTTGTGTTAAAATAGTTCATTTTCCTATAATTTATTTTTGAAGACCTTTCAACGAAGTTGTTCCCATTTAGACTTGTTCAAATTCTATTTCCTTTTAAGTTCATCCAGGTTCTGCCGATGCATAAAACCAAACAAAACCCATTAAAAAGAATGCAAGCGGAAAAAAAAAAAGATTAGTTGCCAAAATAGTTAGATTCAAGAGCGTTTAGATTTCAAAAAGTGTTAAGATTGTCTAAAAATGATTAACCTTTGAAATCACAATTACCTCTTATCTATAAGATTTTGGTTTGCCTAAAATCTTCCTAAACAATCAAGAGAGCAACGAGTATCCAGTAATAGCGTTAGTTTTCTCAAAGACATATGTACAAAAAAGCAAAATGATAACAACAACAATTATAAGTAAAGGGAGGAAGGTTGGACTCTTCTATTAGGATGTCAAAGCAGCAAGGCCTAGATTGACTCTAAGCGGCAGCGGATTTCAGTAGATGACCAAGAAGCGGCCCAGTTTCTTGAACCTGGGCCTGAATTTTCAATAAACTCAGCAGGCCCAATTATCATGCAAAGAAAAGAGGAAAATTAATTAGCATATGTAAACATAAAAGATAAAGTAAGAAAAATTTATGATAAATATGAGCAGAATCTAAAGAAATATAGTAAGTCTAATTTCATTTATACTAATCGTATGGAGATTAATTAAGGTCAGGACTCATAGGCCTAGGATGAACCATATTTACTTATGAGGCTCCCAATGGACCCCTGACACTTTAGAGTTCAAGAGGGTCTCTTGGAACCCTAGCAGTGCTTTTGCCAGGGAGGGGCTCCTCAACTATAAAGTCAAGACTACACCAATTAGCCTTGAGCACTAAACCTCATTCCTCCCTAGAGGTTTAAGCACAAATGAGATCTCAACTTAACATTTAATCAAACATGCACCCAAGTAGTTCACACAGTTAATGTAGCACGCTAGTAAAAATAGAACAGATTCAATATAGAAACATACTCCAAGAACTCAATCACATAAAAATGTTAACAACTTATGGTAATAACATATTAGGAGTTGAAATCACCACTAGAGGGTCAAAGCAGCCCATGAACTATTACAAGTTAGAGTTTCAAGACTGTGATCAATTATCAGACACATGCTACTAGTACAGGTAAGTTCTCATAATCCTTTAATAATTTCGGAGTGATTAAAGGTTGAACCTAAATCACCTCATGTAGCACAAAACTGACATAATATCCTTAGAACCACATGCATAATCAAACAAGGGTCATTAATCACATATAATCAACCATACACCCATGTAGTCATGTGTGCCATACTACTATCAATTTCAACATTCAACAATACTATGCTAAGCGGCTTAAGGAATTAGTAGTTAACAAACAAATGCTCTCACTACCAACCTTACCAGTGGTTCAATGTTTCATAAATGGTCCAGTCAAAAAGGATTTCCTCAAGGCAAGTTAAAATTGTTAAAGCTACCTATAGGATATTAGAGTAGTCTCTAGACAGCCTTCCCATCAAACAAGCATATAGTTGTAGGTCATGATACATGCTAAAAATCAAGTCCAAACATTTCAACTCGAAACTGACTTAAAGATTTAGATTAATAGTGCAGACATGAATGGGGTGGTCAAGTTCCAACCTCACCATTTAGATCAGCATGTCGTCTAACATAATACATGTTTAATAACATTCAATTGAGCTATTAAGTTATCAAGGCAAGCAGTACTCAAATTGGCACAGTGTCTTGGACATCACATGATCATGTGAGAATTAGAAACATGTATGCATAAATAGCCAAAGCAAAACAGGTAGATGATTACAAGACGTTATTTCAGGTAAGCAAACAAAATTAATGTGGTGCCCTAAGCCAAGATTTGTCATGTATTTCCATATTTATTTATTTATCATGATAAACACATGGAGACCATTCTATTTCAGCTAGATAGAATCAACATAATACCAAACAAAACTGTTAGCTAGAATTCCTTGATTAAACAAATAGATCAGCATAATGAGATAGGTATAACTATTAGGGAGGATCCTTTAAATCAACAGGAGACTATAAGAAAGTCAATATACTGATTTAGGCATGAAGTTCTCTCAGTTAAGAGGATGCAAAGGTTTATGAACATCACATGATTAGCAGAAACAACATGATAAAAATGGGCACAAGTATAGAAATCAGTAAGTGTCACTCAATCAATGCAACACTATAGATCACACATAGCTACTATCACAGAATTCAAACAGTCATGAGGAGTTAATAGAATGTCCATAAAGACAACAATAAGAAGTTGTTTCGGTTAGTTAAGCATGAGAACAAAATTCAACAACCATCATGAAGTGTTGATTTAACAACAACACACAGTTAAACACAATTATCAGGAAAGCATCACTTAATTAAGATAAAAGTAACACAAATACTAAATCACAATTAAAAAAAAGTAATATGTTTACTGATATTATGAAGAAGAGGACAATCAATTAACAGAACATACCAAACAACATATTACAAGGCACATGAATGACTAAAGAATAAAGAGGGGGCAGTGGTTTACCTTCTCTGGAGCAACAAACCAAGTAGAGATACTGAATAGCCGTTTAGGAACCCAATCTCAAAATCAACTCGCAGTAGTCGAACTCGAGCAGAAATGAAAGAAAAGAAAAAGAAATTAGAGAAGAATTTTATAATACTTAAACCAATGGTATTTACTTAGATTTTTTAGGGTAGTTCATTTTCTTTCAGTATGTGTCTGTGTGTGTTTGGTGAGAGCATTAAAGGCTCTATTTATAGTAGCATGGAAGCCTTGGGGCTCCGTCGAACTCAAAAAGATAGTGGAGTGTGACGATTAAAGGCTGATGATAGCAAATGGGAAAACAGAAGGAAAACAAAGGGGAATCAGAGTGGAGTTTTTACCTTGGCACGAAATGGTGATGGAAATCGGCCGTTGGAGACCAAAGGACTATCGGTTAAAGATTAGGTCCAGAGGTCACTACGTTTGACCTATGGACCAAGAATCATCATGATGTAGTTCGAGATCCTCATGAATCTTCAAGTGCATGTGGTGATTTGAACAGTAGGAAGCGAAATAATGAGATTTGAACACTTTCATTCTAGGGTTTCGGGGGTTGGGATTCAAATTTTGGAAATGGAAAATGAAACATTAGCGAGATTCGCAGTTGACATAGGAGTAGGATGAACAGCTGGGGTTGATTTGAGTGTCCTTGCACCGACTTGTGCAAGGTTCAGGGATTGATGGAGTTGATGGAGATGAGAAAAAAGAGAGAAGAAGGGGAAAGAGAGGTGGCCGGTCATGGACGAAATGATTAGGGTTTAGGTTAGTATCTTATTAAAACGGGAGACGGGAGGGAGACCTTGGATCCCCTTGATCAATGGCTCCAAATTTTTGGAGATTAAAAAATGGAAAAAGGTTTAATACAGACGAGGGTCGTTGGATCATTTGGATCCAACGGTTGAGATAAAACACCGGGGATTTTAAAAATAAAGAGAAAATTTGGGCTGACTATGGACCGTTGATGATTTGGATCAACGGCTCAGATGCGTTGTGTTTCTACTGTGAGTGTTTGGAAGGGTGACGTGGTGTGTGATGATTGGTTGAAAGGGGGTGGGATGGATTGCCAAATAGGATGGTAGTGGAGTTGCCAGACCGAATCAAGAGTGTTGGGCTTGTGCTTTTAAGCTAATTCTTTGGGTAGTGGGCTAGGATTTAATTTAAGCCATGGCATTTGAGATAAAATTATCCAATTGCATTGTAGCCTTTTTTAAGTTTTAACCCCTTTTATAATTAAATTAGTTAGACTTAGTTTATCCCAATGAAATGTAATAAAATATAATTATTAAATGTATAGGTTGTCAAAAGTAATTATAATACTTCGTCGATTAAATCATGAAAACTAATTATTTGGTTAATTAAAGTGATAGAGGTAATAAGCTATAAATGTAAAACTAAACTACTAAAATAATTGTAATACTTGTTTATCAAATTACAAAAGCTAGTTTTAAATTAATTAAAGTAGTGGAGGTAATATAATTATAATATTTTAGATTATTATTGATCATAGAAAACATAATCAACTATTGTTATATTTATAACTTATTATGTTATTTATATTTTGAGAAAAATAGGTGTTATCAATTTAAGGAAAAAAAAATACTCCACTACATTCATTGTTGATCAATAAGTGTAAAAAATTTAATTTAAAAGGGGATGGTTAAAATTGATCGTCAACACTCACACAACTGAATCTACCGAGCCCAAGTTGCGGTCGGAACCTGGCCTCAAGTCCTCCAAACTGGCCCAGTTCCACAACACAGAAAGCACATCTTGCACCTCATCCACGACATCACAAGTCGTCGGTGCACAGCTGATACCGAGTGCTCAACATCACATACGAGTGAATGGAAAGAAACCGAAGATATAAGCTTCTAGCTGAAATAAAGTCGCACGATAAAGAAAGAAAGATGGGAAGGTTCCTAGATACCCTGTAGCCTCTCGAAGATAAGTATAGACGTCATCATATCGATCCGCAAGACTCTACTAGACACTTGCTCATGACTCATAGAACCTATGAACCTAGAGCTCTGATACCAACTTGTCACGAATCAAATTTTTACCCAGTCGTGATGGCACCTAACCCAACCTGCTAGGTAGGCCAAACAACAGTTTAACATAACCCTAATGAATATCATAAATAATTAATAAATAAAATAGCTGAATTTTCATACAATATCCTAAGATTTGGTAGTACAAGTCATAAGCCACTAAGATTTAGATTAAAAAAGCAGATAAGAAAATAAATACAACATTTATTTTAAATATACATGAACAGAGTACAAATTTAAAGCTAACAAGGACAAGTGTAGCTATATCCGGAAAGCAGGCACATCTTCAATAATAGTTTCCATCATTCACAGCAGCTCAGCTCCAAGATCTGCACCCAAGATGCAGAAGTTTCGTATGAGTACAACCGACCCCATGTACTCAGTAAGTATCCTGACTAACCTCGGTGAAGTAGTGACGAGGTCTTGGTCAAGGATACTCATTATGTATATATAACATGCATAGCTGAATAACATATATGTGTACCAAATAGCAGTAATGAAGTCTAAATAGGAAAATACAAGTACCACATAGTGCACATAGAGAAGATGTGTGCAAGTCTTTAAACAGCTCAACATGTAAAGAAGGTATGCTTTGGATAACAAATAACGCATCAACAATTTCATATAGAGTAGATATGCCCAGATACTCTTCAAGCTCAGCAACTCAGCTATAGAGAAGATATGCGTCCAGCATCATTAAATCATCAAGCTTGCAAATAGAGAAGATAGGCGTAAAGTGTCAAAGATTCCTTCCATAGTTTCATATAGAGAGGATGTGTGAAATACCAGATAATCCTTCAGCAGTAGCATATAGAGAAGATATGCATGAAATAGGGCATGTATGCATTCCCCAACTAGCATATAGAGAAGATATGCAGAAAAATCATGTAAACATCCAAGGAGTTTGCAAATAGAGAAGAGATGCAAAGTCCAACCAATGATCAACTTTACCAAGATCCACATCAACTACAAACCTATCGGTTTGTCACAACCTGCATGTACACGATCAAGAGAGAAACATGAGAGGGTGACCCTAGAGGATGGATCCTTATTCTCACACTGTACGGACAACTCTCGTGATGCACAGACAGCTCACATGCCAATAATAACAACCACATTGACAACTCACGAGCCAAACAACTCATCCCGCACCGACCACTCACATGTTGCCAATCCAGTCCATCAAACAAAAGCATATACAAAAATACATGTATTCGGATAATGGATATCAAATCACATGCTCATGGACTGAAGAAGATAGCATGATAAGGTGCATGCATGTGCGAGTATATAAATACAACTCAAATAAGGTAGATACGCCACACAACGGCAAATATCATGCTCAACAAGAAATCAATACCTACACATGGTCTCTAGCATGATTCACAGAGTTCATGTAGTCATACAAATATATAGAGCATGATAGCAAGAAGCACAATATCCAAAACAAGGCACAATATAATCTAAAGACTACTCCGATCATGAATCATACATAGCAGGTGTATATACGTTCGTCACCTTGCATATATGGTGCTTCTCACACATTTTAATTAGAAAAACAGAGTCATATCCTAAGAGTTATTCCCTCAAAAATATTACGCAAGAAACTTACCTCGAACAAGCCAAATAAACACTCAAAAATTGCCATCTCATGTGAATCGACCTCCGAACGGCTTGAATCTATCCAAAAATAACTCAATAATATGCTACCATAGGAATCAAACCCAAACGATAAAGGTCGAATATTTAATCAAATACTCAAGGTCAACCAAAATTTCAACCCGGGTACACACCCCGGAAATTCACAAATTCCGACAACTCATTCGAATACAAGTCTAACCATACAAGCTTCATCCAAATCCGACTCCGAATTGATGTTCAAATCTCAATGTTTCACTTTAGAAAAGTTTTGCCAAAAACCCCAAATTACTCTCTTAAATCCACCAATCAAATGCTAAAATAAATGATGGAATCATGAATAATAATCAAATCTGAGTCAACACTTACTTCAATCCAAGTGGTGAAAATCGCCTAAACAATCACCTCAATTCGAGCTCCAAATCGTAAAATATGATAAAATGAGCTCAAAGTCCGAAAGTAGGACCTTGTACAACTGCTCCAGACTCGCGTCACTGACTTCACGAATGTGATGACCACAGATGCCAACCCCTTCAGAAACACGTCCTAGACCATGAGAACTCGAAGGCAAATCCTCCAGTTTCCACTCTCAACCGTGAACGCGACCCCGCTTTGCGAACGCGATGGGCAAGACACTCAACCTCAGCGAATGCGACCACCTGTCACGAACGTGAAGAGGAAAACCCACCTAGCTCCAACATATACTTCATGATCGCAGTCCTTTTCACGCGATCACGAAGAAGACACACAACACCAGAATATCAGAAAAAACCAGCAATCAAAGACAAGAGAGAAATTACCCCGAAACACACTTGAGTCCCTCGGGACCCCATCCAAACATACCAACAAGTCCCAAAACATAACAGGTACCAACTCGAGGCCTCGAATCCCACAAAATAACATCAAAACTACTAATTGCACTTCAATTCAAACTTAATGAACTATTTCAAAATTTTCAAATTCCAAACTTACACCGAACACGTCTAAACAGCTCGAAATGACCCCAAACTTTGCACACAATTCATAAATCATTATACGAACCTATTCCAAGGCTAGAAATCCGAAAAGGACTAAATAACTACAAAGTCAACTATGGGTCAAACCTATAAACTCTCCAAATCTTCAAACTTTCAACATTCAGCAATTAGCCTCAAAATCATTTAGGAACACCGAAACTCAAATCCGAGTATATGCCCAAGTCCAAAATTACCATATGGACCTAATAGACCCGTCAAAACTCGAATTCAAGGTCATTTTCTCACAAGTCAAACCTTGATCAACTTTTCAGCTTAAAGCTTCTAAATTGAGAATTACTCTTCCGAATCAATCCGAACTTCCCGAAAATCAAAAACAACCATGCATGAAATTCATAATCCATCATATGAAGCTAATCAAGACCTCAAACCACCTAACAGAATGCTAATGCTCAAAATTACTCGGGTCATTACAGTGTGCTGCTCTAAGCAGTAGGTGTGATGCACCAGATTCCTGCCAAAAACCAACAATGCCAACATGTACTCAAATGGTCCGAAATCAACTTGAAATACTCTCGAGCCCCATAGGACATCGTCCAATCATACCAACAAGTAAAAATACATTATCCAAACATATCTAAAATCCCCAAACACCGTAATTAATATCAGAACCAAGAATCGTCGATCAAGATCAACCTCTAAAGTTCATAAACTTCCAACTTCAAACCAAGCATCTGATTCAAGCCTAACTAATTCAGAATGAACCCAAACTCTGCACACAAGTCCCAAATGATGAAACGGACCTATTCCAATTTTCAAAACAACAATCTGAACCCGATACCATCAAAGTCAACTCCCGATTAAACTTGTGAACTCTCCAAACCTTCAAATTTCCAACTCTCACCAAGTAGGGCCAAAATCTTCTAGAAGCACACAAATTCAAATCTGAACAAATGCCCAAATCCAAAATCTCCATATAGAATTATTGAAACCATTAAATCCCAATTCCGAGGTCGTTTGCTCAAAAGTCAAACCTTAGTCAATTCTTCAAACTTAAAGCTTCCGAATTGAGAATTACTCTTCCAAATCAACGCTGGACCTCTAGAAAATCAAAAACAACTATATACAGAAGTCATAATGCATAATGTGTAGCTACTCAAGGTCTCAAACACCCGAACAAAGTATTAAAGCTCAAAATGACTGGTCGGAACGTTACATTTTATGAGTTGCATCTCTGTGATTTAGCGGATGGTGAAGGCCAATGGTGTGAACAAATGGTAAAAGCTCAATGCCTCTCTTTGTAAGCTCCACTTCCTTAGATAAAATGTTCGAGCATTGGTAAAAAATTATATACGGTTGGTGCGTGCAAGCGAGATTGTTTATGGATTAGAGTCCTCAACAAGGCTGAACGCTTCCTTCAAAACAAGTTAAATAGATGACCTTTTAAGCTGACAATTTATCCCTCTCCAAACTAACTCCCAATGCTTAGAACGCGGAAGTGCAGCTTACCAGCCACGACCTGTATATTTCTATCCTAGCTACAATTTATATCAGCTCCCTTTACAGAGTCCAAAAGGGTAAAAACCATGTCAAACAAGCTTCTCAACTGATTTCAAGTAGATTGAGGATGTATCTCGGCCCTAACAACTACTCCACCATAATAGTCTACTTGAAGATTCCTAGAAGACTTGGACCTAGGGGATCCTAGCCTCAATATAAACTGGACGCGCGACGAACAACTAATAAGTTGCTATTTTACCAACTTACCTCTTTTTGATACTTAGACTTTTGCATGATTTTGTTGAGAAACTAAGTCACTTATTGAGGTTTATTGGCATATTTCAGATATATGATTTAGAGAAGATACGTAAGAAAACAAGTCAAAATTTGTTAAATTGGGAAAAACAGACTGCTGCCAGTTATTGCTCTGTGTGACCGCGGAGAGTTATATGCAATCGCAGAATTCTAGGAGAATGAAGCTATGGAAACATGGTTGAATCTATGCTAACGCAAAGAAGAAAGCCTGGTCAGCGACTGGTCAATTATACTACGCGAACGCGTGGTTTGTTTGTGCGATCGCGAAGCTTATCAGATGTTGTTCATCACGATCGCGGTGCTTTTTCATGCGATCGCATAGCATTATAACTGGGCATAAATTGGGCAGTTTTGGCGTTTTACATATTTGACCCCCAAACCCTTTAATACATGACCTAGCTCATTTGTAAAATATCTTTGGCCGATCTCTAGACATATTTGGTTTACTTTCAGTCTCCTTGACTAGAGAACACATGTTCTAGAGCTAGGGTTCTTGCACACATACTTGGGTCTTGAAGATTTGAAGCTTTTGGTTGAGAATTTCTTACCCATTTATGTTCATTTCTTATTTCCTTGCTTTTTATTGAATATCTAAGTGTATAGTATTTTTTCCAACACTTGAATCTTGTTTATGGAAATATTCATATTTAAAGTGTGGATTAAATATCTTCTTGTGCTTATGTATTGAATGATTTTTATTTATATTGAAGTGAGTTATTGTTTCTCTAATTGTTCTTGTTCTTTAATGTTTCCAAAAGGATTAGCTAACCCTAGGACTCACCCATAAACTTCGAATTAATTTTGAAAAAGATAATTTGGGGTTGGAAAATATTAATTAACAAGAACTTGAGGCGTTAACCCTCATTCTATAGATTCAACCTAGGGATAGGATTGAACTACTTATAACCATATTCGGGTGTGCTTAATCTCTTAATTGTAACGACTCGACCAGTCATTTTAAGCTCTAGCACATCGTTCAACGGTTTGAAGCCTTGAGTAGCTTCACTTCAGGTATTATGACTTGTACGTGTGGTCAGAATTGAATTTCGGGAAGTTCGGAGTTGACTTGAAAAGAAAATTCTAATTTCAAAAGGTTTAAGTTAGAAGAATTGACTAAGGTTTGACTTTTGAGTAAACGACCTCGGAATCGAGATTTGAAGGTTCCAATAGGTTCATATGGTGATTTCGGACTTAGGCATATATTCAGGTTGAGTATCGGGTGGTCCGGAAGTATTTTGGCACTTATTATGGAAGGTTGGCATTTTGAAAGGCTTAAGAACTTCATAATTCTGGTTTGAAGTGGATTTTGATGTTATCGATGTCCGTTTGGGGTTCCAAGCCTTGAAATAGGTTCATATTGTGATTTGTGACTTGCACGCAAAGTTTGGCGTCATTACGGAATGTTTTGATATGATTCGGACGCGTTCATCGAAGTTTAGAAGTTTGAAAGTTTAAAGAAGGATTTTGGTCATCGCTTCGTTGTTTTGATGTGGTTTGGTGTGATTTGAGGCCTCGAGCAGGTTCGTTTCATGTTTTTGGACTGGTTTGTGTGATTGGACGGGGTCCGGGGTGCCTCGGGTGTGTTTCGGGGTGGTTTCAGACCAAGTTTGACTAAGTTGTTGTTGCTGGTTTGTTGGTGCTGGTGTTGTTCTTTGCAAAAGCGAAGGGCCTCACGCGTTTGTGGAGAAGGAATTTTGGATTGGGCCCTTTTGTTCTATGCGTTCGCGATGGGGCAGATGCGTTCGCAAAGGGTAAGCTGCCAAAGCTTCACGTTCGCGGGCCCTATCTCGCGTTCGCGTAGAGGAACTGGGGGGCTGAAGCAGATTGTGCTTCGCGAACGCGGGGGACTTGCCGCATTCGTGAAAAAGAATTTATGGGCCTAAGTTTGTTGAGCTATGCGAACGCGAGGGCTATGACCCGTTCGCGATGAAGATCGCATGGGCAGTATAATAGATGTATCTATGGTTCGTGCCGCTTGACCCTCGATCGTGTACACATTATGATGGGATCGGACCGATCGACTTGACAGTATCATATTCTTTTTGAGATCTAGTCGTACGACCTCGGCATAATTGTGTGTTACATCGCTAGCAGTCCGAATATTCGCGAGATTTTCCTTCCATTGATGCCTTGCATTTTATATGGAAATTCTTATCCGTTTGTTATTGGCACTTGATAATTCCGAGCTATCGAGATAGAATACAAGATTGAGAAATTGATATTGTTAAAAGAAATTTTGGAAGATTGTGTTAGTTACAGATTTACCTCACTACTATTGTTGTACTCTTATCTGTTTATGATTTACCATATTAATTTATTGGATCACTAGTAAGTGTCGATGTCGACCCCTCGTCACTACTTCTCCGGGGTTAGGCTAGATACTTACTAGGTACGCGTTGAATTACGTACTCATGCTGCACTTCTGCACTTAATGTGCAGGGTCTGACAGGTTCATTTGATGATCATCTTGGCGCGTATGCGCAACTGTCGAGGAGACTTCATGTGAGCTGCTTTCCAGGCTACGCACCATAGTCCACAGAGTCTCCATCGTACTATTTATTTTATCTTGTCTTATTTACATTCTAGGCAGTGCTGTATTATTATTATACTCCTTAGTAAATGCTCATGCACTTGTGACACTAGATTTTGAGGGTTCCCACAGGAAGTTCATTATTGCAATTCACGTAATTATTATCATTTCACCTTGTAATTTATATTTTATACGGAAGTTGGAAAAAAAATCACGAGTTTTCTGCGAGTACCATATTTTAGTCTACTTATTTAATGGCATTCATGATTTCGAAAATAATAAAATGAGTAACTAAGTTGATTAATCACAATTGGCTTGCCTGACGAGGAGACATCACAACCTATAGTGGATTTTTGTGATGACTCACTTTTATACCCCGTATTATGTCCTTAATTATATTATGTGAAAAATTAAATCGAGTAAATTGTACTCGAAGTAAATCGATAAGAAATGAGACACATGGTCTCTTTTTAAGAAACTTAAGTCACAAAAGTCGATCGTAGATTGACTTATGAGTTAGAAGGTTCGGATTTGAATTCCGACTACTCGGTTAGCTTCGGGGTAGGATTTATGAATTAGTCGAGTGACCGGAGTAAGTCTTGGAGACCCCAAACAAAACTAGGCTTGAATCGATGAAGTTCGAATTTCCGGTCGATAGGTGAAATTTTGATCCGGAAGTCGGAATGAAATTCCGAAAGTTGCTGTAGCCTCGTTACATGATTTAAGACTTGCGTGCAAATTTTCAGACCATTCGGACGTGGTTTGGTCAGATTCGGATCAAAGGATCGATTTAAGAATCCCTGGAGTCCGTAGGTTTGAATCTAATGCAAACCTAATAATTTGATGTTTATCCTTGTGTTCCAATGATTGGAACAAGTTTAAATGAGATTATAGAACATGTGTTCATGTTCAGATAAAGTCCCGGGGGTCTCGGATGAATTTTGAATAGTCGACGGGACTTAATTCGTCGCTTTATAAAGCGCTAACTTCATACTTTCTGGTGTACTTAATATTAAAATTAGTGAACGAGCTCCAAACTCAATTTTGTTTGAGGCATTAGCTCCGTATTGAAATTACGGAGCCATGGCGAAAAGAATCGTCTAAATCGGACTCCGTATGAAAAAGTTAGGCTTAATCTTGTAAAAGAAGAAAAATAGATCAGTTGGCAGATGAGTTTCGCGGCCAAAAAGCGATTCGCTTTTTGGATAAGCGAATCGCGAAACCCCTCAACCCATCGCGAAGTGAAGCAAAAGCTTCAGGTGAGAATCGCGACCAAAAAGCGGTTCGCATAATCAAAAAGCGAACCGCGAAAATGACAAGAGCAATCGCGAAGTGGAACAGAACTGGAGGGGTCATTTCGCGTTGAGTTCGCGATTCGCGAAATTGAAAAGCGAATTGCGAATTTGACATGAGGGGTCGCGAACACGGACAGAAACATTGGGCTGATTTCGCGGTGAGTTCGCGATTCGCGAACTTGAAAAGCGAATCGCGAATCTCACCCAGGCGTCGCGAAATTAGGCAGAACCTTGGGAAGCCTTTTTGTTCATTCCGCGGTGGAAAAGCGGTTCGCGAACGTGAAATGCGAACCGCGAAATGCACAATGGCGTCGCGAAATTGACTTTTTTTGCTGAGTATTTTGCCCGATTTTGACCCTCTATAAATAGGACCTTGGGTCCATTTGTGCACTTCTGAAATTCACAGCTCAGTACCCACGAGAGATAACTTTTACAAACACAAAGAATCACTAGAAATCAACCCCAAAACACACATGCAAAGAAGATTACATAATTAATCTTGCAAATAAAGGGGTTGAATTACCTTAGAAGCATTTGGGCCCTTTTAAGAAGAAGATTAAAGTGAAGCTTAGAACTAATAGAGAGGGAATCTCAAGAGAGACATCGGATAAGCATTATATACCTTAAATCTCTCTTAGATTATGATTTCCATGCTTAATCCCATTGTAAATTCACGAATTTGTGAAAGAGAAGAACCTAGGGTTCTTCTCAATTTCTGAAAATATGAAATTGGGGATTAAGGTCAATCCGGTGTCGGAATTTGACGAATTTGATATGCATGGACTCGTATTGTAATGGGTAATTACATTTTATGAATTCTGAATGATTTCAAGAAATGGGCCCCACTATTGACCTTGAGTCCAATTTCGGGAATTTACCCGTAAATCTTGTGAATTTAAATGGAAATTGGTTTCCATTGTTGGTATTGAACATAATGAATTGTTTATGAATAGATTTGGAGCCTTTGGACGCAAGGTGTCAAGGCAAAGTGTTTGTCGAAACCTTGAATTCCTGTTGCCAAGCGAGGTAAGTGCCCGTTCTAGCCTTGGCTTGAGGAATTAGGAACTATGTGCTACGTGCTAAATTGTTTCTCGTTGAGAACATTGTATAGGTATGGTGACGGGTACCTATACTTTGGTGTCAAGCATGACCGTGGGTCGTATATTGATACTTGTTGCATATTAATACTATGATTGTTGAAAGATATTTATGATATTGTCAAGATGCAAAGATAATTATGTTCCTAATTGCCGGATGATATCCGTGGTAATATTGTGATATAAGTGAGGGGCGGGTGGCACGCCTGCCACAGGATATGATGAAATGAGGGCGGATGATACGCCTAGTACATGAATTGAACATTGTGAATGTTCCTATTGATTATGGTTATGGGTATGAACACCTCTTTCATTATAATTTGGATTGGTAAATGTACTAATTGAATAAGTAATTGCTAAAAGATAATTAAAGGTTCCGTGTCTAAGTCATTGGGTAGTGTCCTAGGAGTCCATAAGAGTCTAAAAGAGTCCGGTGTTGTAACAATAGTAATGTGTCTAGGTTTAATGGAAATATAGACGGGTTGGGGGGAAGGTTAATCGATAAACATAAGTAGTAGTAAATTGTTAATATTGATTTAGTGAAACATGAGTTGAGTATGGTTGATGTGATGCATTATTCCATTAGTTGGAAATTGTTTGTGGTTGCTGTGACACCCATAGGTGGAGAGACCGTAGCTGGTGCCACGCATGTCACGAGATAGTGTATACGTGGAGAGACCGTAGCTGGTGCCACGTCTGTGATGAAATGTTGTATATGGGGGAGCGGGTGGCACGCCTGCCACGAGATATTGTATTCGTGGAGAGACCGTTGCTGGTGCCACGTCTGTATATGGGGGAGCGGGTGGCACGCCTGTCACGAGATATTGGACACGTGGAGAGACCGTTGCTGGTGCCACGCTTGTCAGGATGGATTGTATATCATATTGTTGTGTTGAATGCCAAATGGCAATGTTTCTCCTTGAAAGTTGTTGATCTGTTTGATTTCATCGAATTTATATTGCGATATATGTATTTTCTTTTCTCTATTATCCTGTTAATGCATTTATTTTTATTACTTGCCATAGTTGTATACATATGTTTTGTCAAACAGGATTATCTGGAGTCCGGTCTAGCCTCGTCACTACCTCGCCGAG
>MCJB01033990.1:76359-86373 GCA_002018475.1 Nicotiana obtusifolia | reverse complement strand
ATTTGATATTGCAATATTTATATATCTTCTCTGTTTATTTTGCTGATGTACATTCGTTATCTGTCGTAGTTATATGTATATATATATATATATATATATATGTATGTTATGTTTAACAAGATTATCTGGAGTCCGGTCTAGCCTCGTCACTACCTCGCCGAGGTTAGGCCAGGCACTTACCAGCACATGGGGTCGGTTGTGCTGATACTACACTCTGCACTTTTTGTGTAGATACCGGCGCCGCTGGTGTTGGACAGTAAAAGGACTCCCAGCTTTTGCGTGATTTCCCAGGCGACCCAAGGTAGCACTGCAGACGTTCGCAGATCTTGGCGTCCTCTATCTATTCTTTTGACTGTTGTTCCATGTAGTTCGGAAACAGTATTTTTGTTATTTCTTTCAAGACTATTGTATGTAGTACTCTTAGACAGTCTGTGAAAACTGTGACACCAGATCTTGGGGTAGTTTGTGTAAGAGAAAGGCTATATATATAAAGTATTTCCACATCTTGTTATTAATTTAAGTTTGTAAATTTATGAACGATTGATTATGTATGAATGACGTATTAAATGTAGTAAATAGAGTAAGTTATTGGCTGGCCTAGCTTTCATTAGTAGGCGCCATCACGACTCCTGAGGGTGGGAGATTTGGGGTCGTGACAATTTTGGGTCGTGGCAGCTTGGTAACAGAGCATTAGGTTCAGTTAGGTCTCACGAGTCATGAGCAAGTCTATTAGTGCCCTGCGGATCGGTACGGAGACATATGTACTTATCTTTGGGAGGCTACAAGACTGTTAGGAGCACTTCCCTTCTTGATTCCTCATCGTGCGATTCGATTATATTAAAGCTTATGCCTTCATTTCCTTCCCACTCAATCTTATGCGACGTGGGGAACTTGTTATCAATTGGGCATCAAGGAGTTATAAATGGTACCGCAAATGTGGTGTAAGATGTTTTTCCCTGTGCATTCGAGTCGGCTATTATCGTCACCTTGTGGAAGGGTGTTTTGTCGTTTCAGCTCAATATCTATATTTCCTATGGTTTCGAGGCTATGCACGGATTATTATGAGGTTTATGCGTTGTTATAACAGTGTTGTTGTAATGGTAGGGTTTTTGTTTATATGTCGAGGCAGTGAATGACTTGAAAGGAGGATTCCTCAGTGCACGATTTAGAGGTTCGGCATTTAAACCCAGCGGAAGAAAGGCAGTCGGACTATGGATGTTTAGGCTGTGGGTAATGGAGTAACGAGACTTGATATTTCGAGCGAGGAGGAGATTCTCATTTGTGAGGTGGTGTCGTCGTCCTTGTTTGGATGCACTAAGGTTTGCCGGTGTTATGGTCTTTTTCGATTTTCCTTCGTGGCAGAGTGTTGTGGAATGGTGCATGAGAAACGGTTGTCAAAGATAGCGGTGTGTAGCGGTTTCGGAATCAAATTGGTGTTTCTAATGTTGATGGCTCGAGAAACATGATCTTCTAGGAGGTTTAGAGTTGGTAGCAATTTATTAGTTCAGGTGCTATAGGTATGGATTTGATTTGAGGCAACATTTGGGCAGCGAAGGAGGAGAAAGGACATGGCAGGAGATGTCTCGCGGTGGTTGAATTACTAGCCGGTCTAGTATGAAAATCAGAGGTAGAGAAGTTGCTTAAAGAAGATGGTTTAACCGAAGTGAGAGTGGCAGAGTAGCATATGGATTCTGTGGTAGGATAGCCACATATCTTGAGACAAGTTTTGAGCGATTTGGGAATCGTGGTGGAAAGTGACTAGGTCTACAAATTTTATTTGGGATAGAGGCTACTGCACAGAGGAAGATTGAATATGGCAAAGAGGAGTTTGCCTGAAATGAAGAGGGGTGTGAAAACTTGATTACTGTTTTTGGATGCAACGTGACTTCGAGTTTCGAACGTATTGTCGGACTTTCAGTGGATGTCTATGGGGAAAGAACAGACTCCTACAGCTGGCAGGTAAGAATGGGCTCGGGAGGGTTTACTGATTTCGTGGTAGTTGTACCCTCTACAGCATCATTGGAAGGTGTCGGTATGGAATCCCACAGGTGGGCTATCTCCTGTGAACAGGTTAGCGGTTGCGTGATTTGGATGAAGTTTCTATGAAGAGTTCTACTTACTACTCAGCAGGAGGTCGAGTATGCGACTGTGACTGATAAATTCAGAATGTTCATGAAAGGTTTAACAAGAGACTACGAGAAATTTGGCGGGTTGATAGTGTGAGACCATGGTAATTGAGAAGGAGGAATGTTTGTGGGTTCTACATTTATGTGATGGTAGCTTAAAGCTAAATGGGGGAGCCCACCGTCTACGATTGGATCGCGTGGTTGTCGGCTTGTGCGGTTTTTGGTTATCGGTGCATTGGTGGGTTTTATGACTAAGAAAATAAGACATCAGGGGTAATTCGAGCGAAGAACTTGATGAATGTGTGCGATACTTCGCCTTATCGATTCATGTGTAGTTTTTGGAAGACTTAGAGTTTATACTTCTTGTGGATGTGATGTACAAGGAAAATAATTCAGTGGGTTGCTTCTTTGAGAGGGTGTTCATGTGCTAGCAAAGCGTTGGAGTTTGGTTATACCCAGAACCAGGACAGAGTAGGTGACTCTCAATAGTGGTTCTAATGGGTTCAAGGATGTAAGAGCGGTCTTTAAGGACTTTTGGGTTTGTTATATGACTAAAGACTGAGATTTTGTAGCAGAGTCTGAAGAATACTTGGGGAATTTTCTATGTTATCATTGGGTCGGTGGGGCAGTATTAGAGAAGTGGGAGAAACAGCTTCGTATTCGCGGAAGGTCTTTCAGAATGGATGTACCAATTGGAGATGTTATTGTGCGCGTGAGGAGGGTATGAGGTGGTTCATAGGTATTGAGACGATGTGGTCTCGTGAATTTGGTCACTCGGGACGAGTGTTGTTGAGTTTAGTTATGTTTTTGAATGGAGCTATTATTATTTCTAAGGCAAGTTAAGAGAGAAGAAGTGGGGTCGGTTAGTAATGGTTTGAATCAGCATGATTATGGCAATGATCAGTTCTTTCGGCGAATTAAGTTATACAAGTGGTTGTGGTTGTATATGCGGGCTTGACCGCCATCATAATTTGACTGATTTGGGAGATATTTGATTCTAATGGCCTTTTTGTGTCTAAATGGATCCCAGAAGAGTTTTGGCGGTTTAGACCATGACTTGATGTTTGTATTTTCTACGGTTATGGGAATTCGGTTGTGTGTTGCCATCGTTCCTCTGAAATGTGTTAAGGGAAAGGGTTCTACACGATGAAATGTTTATTCTATTGGTGGTTCAGGAGCTATGATGAAATTCTTGTACTCTCGGGTAGTGGCATGGGAATCGGAAGTTGAGGATCAAGGTTGCGGTTCGATGTTGACAAGAATGTCATGAGCTCGGATGAGCAGAAAAGAATTTAGATGTTCAGAGTAAGCTAGTATTTTCTTTAGTGTCACCTGAGAACGGTGTCCTATGTAAGAGGCTTTGTGTACTGATATGCGGATTCTCTATTTGCTTCATAGCATTAGCACGTTGGTGGTATGGAGGTGCAGACCTTGTTACCTGGTGCGGAAGGTCGTGGGAGCGTATCACACGGGGAAATCTGTATAAGTGTGACATGTTAGTCACTTGATTGTTAAAGATTGAAACCAAGCATGACGATTATGGCCATCGTTAATGTGAGAGTTTATGCCTAGAAGGTGCTTTATTCCTTTGGTTGTGAACGATGGGAGTTTGTTCCAGATTGGGACGGCTGCTCGTGTGTGTCATGAATAGGGCCAGTGTGGATCCTCGAAAGGTTGTTGGCCCAGTATGGTATAATTAGGATCGGCTTGAGGTCCGTTGGTGGGTCTAATGTGAATGTGTGCTCTACGTTAGGTCGGATGAGTTCATTCGGCATATCATTGCTTACGGAGGAGTCTCCGGCCGTTGGATGTTATTTCTGTCGTCAGCTATTCCATGTATTAATCTATTGTGCCATATGGGTTGTGAGACGGCTTGATTATTCACACATGTGTTGTGGTTCTGTGTAGCTTGTGGTATTATGAGCAGGATGGCTCTCGAGATGCAGGTCATTTACTGCACCTTAGTCGTGCCTGGGTTTTGTAGCATATGGCGCTATCCGTCTCCCTAGGGTTGTATTTCTGCACTTGGCGTGCTTGTGGTCGATATTCGGGTATTTCGTAGGTATAAGCATTATGGCTTGATGGGTATTTCCTTATTTATTGTTATGTGTGGATCGGGTGGCACGCCGCCACGGGTATGTTGTTTTGATCGGGATGCACGCCGCAACGGTATCATGTATGGATCGGGCTACACGCCGCAATACTGATATGTTGAGTACGGTTCACTATATCTACTCTTGTGTATTTTGTTTCTCATTCTCTGAGAAGGGTTCATAGCATATGTTCGACCGTTTTATTCATTATGTGGGCTGGGTAATTCTTTTCTAGAGTTCGTTCCTCCTTATGTTTTTCATATTCAAGTTGTGGCTTGTCGGCGCATTGATGGCGTCATATGAGATCTTGGTCAGTGCTTGAGGTGGCTTATTGCTTGAGCAGCTTATACTGAGTGAGACGAGATTATTGGACCTGAAATCAATGCAATCGAATTTATATAAGACATATTAAAGAGCAAATATCGTTATTCAGTGAATGGGGTAATGGTTCTTGTCAAGAGGAGAGACTCCATGATTTGTTGATTCGGCAGGTGATTATGAGTTTCTACACATCTCTTTTGTCGTGGCAGTGTTGTGAGAGTTGGAATCGGGCTTACATGTGTTATGAGGTGTATTGCCGGCATCAGATTCGTAAAATTTCAGCTATTGTGGTCGGAGGATGCTATTATGGTCAAACGACTTATGCGGTGCATGGCGTGATTTCAACGGAGGAGCATGATCATGTTGATACAGTGTTTGGTGATTGATGTGGTGTCGTATGTTAGAATTAGGTCTCGTGGAAAATTTCGGATGTTGGAGTTTGGTTCTAAAGCTTGTTAGCTAAGGTTATAGGGAGGATCTTCAATCTGGCTCGAGCTAATGTGCTTAACTAGGTTGTGGTGGCACGGGTAGGTGCACGAGGTGTTAAACAGTGATTTTGGACAACTCCGGAGCAGACCTTAGCATGTTCGAGGATGAACGTATGTTTAAGTGGGGGAGAATGTGATGGTAGGCTATAATTGTGTGTTTTTGTTGCTTGTCGCACTCTAATTTACTGCACTTTAATTGAGTTTGAGCTTTAATCGCTAGTGTTTTGCACTAATTATATGTTTTATGCCTTGTAGGAGTGATTTCGAGCTATGTAAAAGTTATGGAATAAATTCACGCTATTTTGGAGCTTTGAAGTGTGAGTAAAAGCCCAAGGATTAAGTTGGGATCGAGTTTGGGGATCAACGGACACTAGTGCATTCACGCGACCAAATGCACGAGCAGGTCTCCAGGTGCGCGGCTGCGCACGTCCTATTCGGGAAAGAGTCCTTTTTGCGAAGGAGAAGGTGTGGTTGTTTGGGCCCGACCCTACTTGGTATATATACATGGAAAAACGGTATTTTGAGAACTTTTGACATACTTTAGACCTAAGGAAACTAAGGAGAGGGAGAAGCAAGAGCACAAGGATTTTATCCTTCAATCCTCACTCCAGACAAGTGTTTGGATTGTTTATGTTTTCCTTTAACTTAAACTTAATTATGATGAATTTCTCCATATCCATGGAGTAATTCTTCTTTAGGGATTGATGGATTCGGTGTTTTGAGAATTGTTTGTGGATATTAAATCTAGTTTATGTATTGAATCGTTTTGGATGTTTTAATTGTTGTATCTATTTTCACATGTTCATGTAATAGAAAGAGGCATAACTTGTGATGTTTTACATTATCTTGTTGGTTAAATTTATTGATTCTTCTTAGTAATCGAAAGAGGCAAGTTGAATTATTCGTTAGACCTAGTTAGGAGGATAATCGAAAAAGTTTCTCCTAAAGACTAACCCACTACAAATTCTTGCATATCTTCACTGAGCTTAACTTAGTTTATATTGTGAGGTTGAGACTTAATCGAGAGAGGAGTTTCTACTGAACGTTTGAACTATAATTGAGTGAATTCGAGAGACTTACTTGAATCTTAGAAGTGAATCAATTAGAGTTAATTCCCAAACAAGTATCTTGCACCTATACAATCAACCCCTATTTTCCCCCATTGATATCTTCTTTGCTTACTCTTGTTGCGATGCCAATTGTTTAGACTCTTAGTTAATATTAATTTTAAATCACACAAATCTAAATTGTTGATCATCTTGTATAGCAATTAACTAGAAGCTACGAAAACACTATTTAAATCCAATCCCTATGGATACGATATTTTTCTATACTATATTCGACTAGCAGCCTAAGTCTATATGTTGGTTTTGCGCTTGTCAGAATATAATGACCCGACCGGTCATTTTGAGCTCTAGCGCGTCGTTCAACGGTTTGAGGCCTTGAGTAGCTTCATTTCAGGTATTATGACTTGTAGGTGTGGTGGGAATTAAATTTTGGGAAGTTCGGAGTTGACTAGAAAACAAAATTCTAATTTCGGAAGCTTTAAGTTGGAAGAATTGACTAAGGTTTGACTTTTCAGTAAACGACTTCGGAATCAGGATTCAAAGGTTCCAATAGGTTCGTATGGTGATTTTGGACTTGGGCGTATGTTCGGGTTGAGAATCGGTTGGTCCGGAAGCATTTCGGCGCTTATTATGGAAGGTTGGCATTTTGAAGGCTTAAGAATTTCATAAGTCTAGTTTGAAGTGGTTTTTGAGGTTATCGATGTCCATTCGAGTTCCATGCCTTGGAATAGGTTCGTATTGCGATTTGTGACTTGCACGCAAAGTTTAGCGTCTTTCCGGAATGTTTTGATATGATACAGACGCGTTCGTCGAAGTTTGGAAGTTTGAAAGTTTAAAGAAGGATTTTGGTCGTCGATTCGTAGTTTTGATGTGTTTTGGTGTGATTTGAGGCCTCGAGTAGGTTCGTTTCATGTTTTGGGACTGGTTGGTGTGATTGGACGGGGTCCCGGGGACCTTGGGTGTGTTTCGGACCAAGTTTGACTAAGTTGTTGTTGCTGGTCTGCTGGTGCTGGTGCTGGTGTTGTTCTTCACGAACGTGAAGGGCCTCATGCGTTCGCGAAGAAGGAATTTTGGACTGGGCCCTTTTGTTCTATGCGTTCGCGATTGGGCAAACGCGTTCGCAAAGAGCAAGCTAGCAAAGCTTCGTGTTCGTGGGCCCTGTCTCACGTCACGTAGAGGAACTGGGGGGTTGAAGTAGATTGTGCTTCGCGAACGCGAGGGACTTGCTGCGTTAGCGAAGAAGAATTTCTAGGACTGAGTTTGTTGAGCTTCGTGAACGCGAGGGCAGTGACGCGTTCGCGATGAAGGTCGCCTGGGTAGTATAATAGATGCACCTATGATTCGTGCCGCTCGACCCTCAGCGGTGTATACGTTATGATGGGATCAAGCCAATCGCCTCGGCAGTATTTTCATGTTCTTTTTGAGATCTGGCTGTACGATCTCAACATAATCGTGCATTATATCGCTAGCAGTCTGAATATTCAAGAGATTTTCCTTCCACTGATGCCTTGCATTTTGTATGGAAATTCTTATCCGTTTGTTATTGGCACTTGATAATTCCGAGCTATCGAAATAGAAAACGAGATTGAGAAATTGATATTGTTAAAATAAATTTTGGAAGATTTTGTTAATTACATATTTACCTCACTGCTATTGTTGCACTCTTATCTGTTTATGATTTACCATATTGATTTACTGGACCACTAGTAAGTGTCGATGTCGACCCCTCGTCACTACTTCTCCGGGGTTAGGCTAGATACTTACTAGATATGCATTGAATTACGTACTCATGCTGCACTTTTGCACTAAATGTGCAAGGTCTGACAGGTTCATTTGATGATCGTAGCGCGTATGCGCAGCTGTTGAGGAGACTTCATGTGAGCTACATTCCAGACTACGCACCGCAGACCACAAAGTCTCCATCGTACTACTTATTTTATCCTGTCTTATTTACATTCTAGACAGATGTTGTATTATTATTTTACTCCTTAGTAAATGCTCGTGCACTTGTGACACTAGGTTTTGGGGGTTCCCACTGGATGTTCATTATTGCAGTTCACGTAATTATTATCATTTCACCTTGTAATTTATATTTTATACAGAAGTTGGAAATAAAAATCACGGGTTTTCTGCAATTAGTAGATTTTACTCTACTTATTTAATGGGATTCATGATTTCAAAAATAATAAAATAAGTAACTAAGTTGATTAATCATCGTTGGCTTGCCTGACAGCGGCGTTAGGCGCCGTCACGGCCTATAGTAGATTTTGGATCATGACATTAATTGTTTTAGGGATAATTCAATTAGGAAGTCTTGTTTGTCTTCGGAAGAAGCTAATAAAGAATTATTACCCGAGGCTAATTAACATAAACTCGCTCATAATTGTAAAATTGTGAAATACATTGGATTGTTACTTGAGCGTAAAATTTCCGTTGCATCCTTACTTGTAGCCGTTGATCATTTTACTTGCGTTCTAGATTAGTTTATATTTTCTCATTTAGACATAAATATTTTCTCAAAACCTTTATGAGTGTTTGTCTTAGAATAATAAATGATAATTCTCTTACACGCCTAATTGCCTACATATTGTTCTCTGTTGGATTCAACCCCGACTCATAGTTGGGTATATTATATTGCATGCGACCGTATACATTTAGTTTTTAGTAGTGGATTTGGACGTCATCAAAATTGGGGCCTCTGGGGAACAATTTGGCGTATTTATGTTGTTTGAGAAGTAAGCGTACGTGCTTTGGTCCAAACTTGTGAATATTTGTGTAATTATTTTCTTACCTTTGTTTATCTTCTTAATTGTTTTCTTATTTGTTTTCTTAGTTTTGAAAAATGGCATCGCATAATGAAAATTGGTCGGATAGTAGTTGTTCATACTTTGATGACCCTTGTCCTTATTGTGGAGGATCACACTCGTGGCAAAATTGTTTAAATTCTCCGGGGGGCAGATTGTGCGTACAATCTCAAACCCATGAGTGGAGTATTTGTGACAAGTATAGGGATAAGGAAGCGGAAGAAATTGAGCATGGTCAAAATGGAGAGTTTAAGTTCATGATGGAATGCCTACTTGAGGGAGGAAACAAAGAACAAATGCCTTGGAGGAGCTTTTGAAAAATAGTCTCCAAAATGATTTGGCGCTTGAAAGGTTGAACTCACAAATAGGAGAAATGCTTGAAGCTTTAGAGGTCCAAAAAGCCTCGGAAGTGAATGATATCCAAGAACCTTCCTTAGAGGTTGAAGCCGTAATTCTTTCTTTGGAACTTGATCCAAATAAAGAAGAACTCTCAAATGCTCAAAATGAGAGGATGATGCTCAAGTTGGAGGCCATTCTTGAAAATAAGGAAAAGCACAACTTGGCACTCGAGGACTTGAAACAAGTACTAACTCAAAATGATGAGAATATCCGTACCTTGGTAGATCAAATGAAAATATTGGTTGAGGCTCACCATGCCCACCAACTTGAGAGTGCAGAAAGAGCTCAAGAAAAGTCCAACTTCGAGGAAGAAAGTGAGCTTTATTTTGAGGAAATCAAGAATTGAACATCCGCTAACCGACTTCATACTTCTTGGTGATGCCGAGAAAAAAATAGAATTAGAGTCAACCGGTATAGTTGAAAAGATAGTTGAATTTGACTCTAGTTCGAGGGACCAAGAGGAGGTCAACATCAGGAAAGAATTGCAATTTGGAGGCTTGATGTCACATTCCAAGCATTTCTCAACATTAAAATTGTGTGGTGATAAAGGAATTGAAAGTCAATGAGGGATTGCGAAGAGGAGAGGCAAGGGCTATACATCTTGCAATTTGAAGGTACAAGAAGGCAAAATGACATTCCTCACATGAAAGCCAAGAAATGAAAAATGAAGCAAATAGCATTTAGCTTGTTCATCTACTTACCACCCCCCCCCCCCC
>MCJB01033990.1:12569-66264 GCA_002018475.1 Nicotiana obtusifolia | reverse complement strand
CTCGGAGGCGCAGGAGAGAATCGGAGCTCTGATTAAGAACAATGAATCCCAACAGCTCCAAGTTGAGTCACTTACCCAAGATCGGATGATTCTGGTCAACCAGCTACAGGAAGCGAAATCGGAGATTGCCACCACCAAGGCTAATGCTGAAGACTTGATAGCTCAGTATAGAGCCGATGCCGAGGTCGCCCAAGAGCAATCGAAGACGCTGGTTGAGTACACTCAGTGCCAAACTCGCCTTTCCGTTCTTGAGGAGCTTCAAGCCCGTGGTCTCGATCTGTCTTTCGAAATTGCTGAGGCAGCAAAGATTGAGGCTGATATGAGGAAGCAAACCTTTCCCGAGGAAGATGAAGACAGCTCGGATTGACGTTGTATCGATATTTTGTAGCTCGGATGTGTAAAAATTTCATCATATGTATAAACATCTTTCACTATATTTCGATTTTGTTCCTTGACTTTCATGTCTTGCCGTATCCTGCCTTAGCTAGGATTATAAGTTGCGACCGTCTGAATTGGTTAATAACTAGTTCGGCCTTAGCCTCATAGCCAATTCAGAACAGGTTAAACGAGCTTTATTTGCTCTGTTTTCGACCACTAAGCTATGCTTTTTGGTACGCGAATCGGGGCCATGCCTTAGCAAAAATTAGACCCCTATCAATCTAATTCGGCCTTAACCTTGTTTCGGATAGTCGAGGTCTTGCCCTTGTAAACTTCGATCCGTTCTGAGTTTTTAATTTGATTTGCCCTTGGCCGTAAACCGGGATTGCCTAGATCGGTCTTAATTCCCTTCGCGTTTTGTTAACTCAACAAGGCCGTGGCCTGATTAGCCGGTTTCGGGGTTTGCCTTGTTAGGTCTTATCCCCCTCCGGTTTCAATGTGCATCTTTCGCCAATGTTAATTATTGATAATGCGAAGATAATTGAAAAAGCCCTTGGGCTCAAGAATACAATGTAGGTGCCAAATGACTTCGTTAATATTCATGTGCTTATACATCTTCATTTGACGGAGGGGGATCAGATCGATCTACTCGGGTACGGCTCTTCTGACCGTTTGACCCTTACATCAATTCCTAGCGATCTTTATGTAGCCCCCTCGAAATCGGAGTGAATAGATGAAACATCACTAGAGTTTAACATAAGACTTGTGAGTTCCGTTGAATGATTGATCTATGTTAGCACGACATATGGTTGCCTCATTAAAAACCTTACCGTAAAATCCAATTTGGGACAAAACCGGTCGAAGGGAAAAAGAGTGCAACGCATGCTTTCAGTCCTAATACCTTGTGCTGACTTGCTTGATATTGACCTATCCTGCATGTGTCAGTGCCGATAAACAAAATAAAAAGAAAGTAAAAAGGCGAAGTAAGTTACCTTAACAATAGTATCGCTTCAAGTGGCCCACATTCCAATTATTCGGTAGCGACTTACCATCCATAGTCCCGAGCTTGTAAGATCCCTTCCCGGTGACCTTCACTACAACATAGGGACCTTCCCAGTTCGGTCCTAATTTTCCTTCGTTGGGGTCCCGGGTATTGGGCGTGATTCTCCTAAGTACCAGGTCCCCTGCACTGAAGTATCGGAGACGAGCTCTCCGATTATAGTACCTCTCGATTCTTTGTTTCTGAGCTAACATTCGGACTAGAGCGGCTTCTCTTCTTTCATATAAGAGTTCCAAGCTAACATTCATAGCCTCCCGATTGGATTCTTCGGTTGCGTGTTGAAACCTGATACTTGGTTCGCCTACCTCGACCGGTATCAATGCTTCGGTGCCATATACTAGGGAAAACGGGGTGGCTCCGGTACTAGTTATTTCGGTTGTTCGGTACGCCCATAAGACTTCAGGTAGCATTTCCCTCCATTTTCCTTTAGCATCGGCTAGCCTTTTCTTAAGGTTTTGGATTATGGTTTTGTTGGTCGATTCTGCTTGGCCATTGCCACTGGGGTGATATGGGGTTGACAATATCCTCTTGATTTTTTTGTCTTCGAAGAACTTGATTATCTTGCTGCCGATGAATTGTTTTCCGTTGTCGCATACGATTTCTGAAGGCATCCCGAATCGACAAATATGGTCCCATATGAAGTCGATTACCTCTTTTTCTCTGACCTTCTCGTAAGCCTGTGCTTCCACCCACTTAGAAAAATAGTCAGTCATAAAAAGGATAAATTGAGCTTTACCTGGTGCCCGAGGGAGGGGACCTACAATGTCCATCCTCCACTTCATAAACGGCCATGGTGATATGACTGAATGTAATGTTTCTGTAGGTTGGTGGATGATCGGTGCATGCCTCTGACACCCGTTGCATCTGCGTACAAATTCTTTTGCATCTTTCTCCATGTCGTTCTAGTAATAGCCGGCCCGAATTACCTTTCGAACTAATGAATCGGAGCCGGAATGATTGCCACAAGCTCCTTCGTGTATTTCTTTTAAAATGTATTCAGTGTCTCCCGGTCCGAGACATATAGCTAGAGGTCCTTCAAAGGTCCTTTTGTATAGGGTTCCATCATCGGCCAGACAAAATTGGGCCGCCTTCGTGCGAAGCGCTCTCGATTCTTTGGGATCGGACGACAATTTACCAGAGCTGAGATACTCTACATACTTATTCCTCCAATCCCAAGTCAAGCTCGTTGAGTTGACCTCGGCATGACCTTCCTCCACCACCGACCTTAGCAATTGCATGACTTTTTCGGAGTCAATTTCTTCGTCTTCGACCGATGAGCCTAAGTTGGCGAGAGCATCGGCTTCGCTGTTTTGTTCGCGAGGTATGTGCTGTAGGGTCCACTCCTTAAACCTGTGTAACTTGACCTGAAGTTTATCTACATACCTTTGCATACGTCCTTCCCTGATTTCGAACGTTCCATTTACTTGGTTGACAACAAGGAGGGAGTCGCACTTGGCCTCGATTACTTCAGCTCCAAGATTTTTGGCCAACTCTAGACCTGCGATCATAGCCTCATATTCGGCCTCATTGTTAGTCAGTTTGATAGTCCTAATAGATTGTCTAATCGTGTTCCCGATCGGGGGCTTGAGTGCGATGCCTAGCCCCGACCCCTTTGAATTTGAGGCACCGTCTGTGAACAGAGTCCACACTCCCGAAGGAGTCCCCGATTTAGCCATGAGTTCTTTCTCGACTTCGGGGATGAGCGATGGTGTGAAGTCGGCGACAAAATCGGCCAACACCTGAGATTTTATCGAGGTTCGAGGTCGATACTCGATATCGTATCCACTGATTTCGATGGCCCACTTGGCCAATCGACCCGATTACTCGGGTTTATGCATAACATTTCTAAGGGGGTAGGTCGTCACCACACATATTGGGTGACATTGAAAATATGGTTTCAATTTTCTAGAGGCACTCAGCAAAGCGAGTGCTAGTTTTTCTAAGTGTGGGTACCTGGTCTCAGCTTCTCCTAATGTCCCACTAACGTAATAAATAGGAAATTGCGTACCTTGTTCTTATCGGACCAGGACCCCGCTCACTGCTATCTCCGATACAGCGAGGTAAAGGTATAACTGTTCACCTGTCTTCGGTGTATATAGTAAAGGCGGGCTAGAAAGATACCTTTTTAGTTCCTCCAATGCATGCTGGCATTTCGGTCCCCATGAGAATTCATTCTTCTTTTTAGTAAATTGAAGAATCGATGACTCATGTCCGATGATCTCGATATAAATCGGCCCAAAGCTGCAATCCGGCCTGTCAATTTCTGTACGGCCTTGACGCTGTCGACGATCGTTATGTCCTCGATGGCCTTAATTTTGTCTGGGTTGATTTTTATTCCCCGGTTGGAGACCATAAACCCAAGGAACTTCCCAGAGCCCACTCCGAACGCGCATTTTTCCGGATTCAATTTCATGTTGTATTTCTTCAGAACATCAAACGTTTCCTGCAAATGACTTAAATGGTCCTCTGCTCGCAGGGACTTAACCAACATGTCATCGATATAAACTTCCATCGTTTTACCTAGCTGTTTTTCAAACATTTTATTTACTAGGCGTTGATATGTCGCTCCTGCATTCTTAAGCCCGAAGGGCATCACATTATAGCAATAAGTGCCATACTTAGTGATGAAGGATGTTTTTTCTTGGTCATCCTTATCCATTTGTATCTGGTTGTACCCAGAATAGGCGTCGAGAAAACTAAGAGTCTCGTGGCCAGCAGTAGCATCGATCATGTGATCGATGTTGGGCAAAGGGAAGGAGTCTTTGGGGCATGCTTTATTTAGGTCTTTATAATCTATACACATCCTAAGTTTATTTCCCTTTTTAGGGACTACAACTACGTTAGCCAACCATTCTGGGTACTTGACCTCTCGAATAGACCCTATATTTAAGAGTTTAGTTACCTCGTCCTTGATGAAGGCCTGCTTAACTTCGGACTGAGGTCTCGTTTTTTGTTTGATCGGCCAGAATTTCGGGTCGACACTCAGCTTGTGCGTCGCAATTTTTCCGGTGGTATGCTTGTCATGTCTAAATGGGACCAAGCAAAGGAATTTTCATAGCTGAAAGGAAAGTAAGTAATTTGGACCTGAGCTTGGAGTTTAAGCCCGAGCCCAGGTATACCTTTCGATCGGGTGCGTCGCCGCGGATCAGGACTTGTTCGAGCTCCTCGACCGTTGATTTGGTTGCGTCGGACTCATCCGGAGCAATAAACGATCGGGGTACCTCGTAACTATCTTTGTCGAGCTGATCTTGTTCACCCCTATTAGTTGAAGGCGGCTTCTCTGATTGCTATTTAGCCTTCTGTGGGGGAACGGTAGATTTCGGTGTCGCTTCCTCCACTGCGAACATTTCCCTTGCTGCATGTTGTTCCCCGTAGACGCTGGTGACTCCCTTGGCCGATGGAAACTTCAACATTTGATGTAAAGTTGAGGGTACGGCCTTGATGTCATGTATCCAAGGCCTCCCAAGCAAGGCGTTATATCTCATATCACCTTCGATTACGCAAAATTTTGTTGCCCTGACGGTCCAGTGATATTCACCATCAGCGTTATCTCACCCTTGGTTGTTTCTGAAGCCATGTTGAAACCGTTGAGGACCCGGACCTCGGAGATAATCTGATTTGACAGACCCAGTTGCTCAACGACCCAAGATCGAAGTATGTTGGCCGAGCTCCCAGGGTCGATAAGTACACGCTTTACTCGGGTATCATGTACTAGCATCGAGATCACCAGTGCATCATTATGAGGTTGTATAAGACCTTCGATATCCTTGTCACTAAAATACAAAGTTCCTTCTGTCGCATAGTCCCGAGTACATTTTTCTCGAGTAATAGATATTTTGGTGCGTTTCAACACCGGTACTTGAGGCGTATCTGCTCCCCCGATTATCATGTTGATTGTGTGTCGCGGCTATTCTTGATTTGCTGGTCTGTTCCTATTTTCGTAGTGGTTTTTCGCTCGATCGCTTAGAAATTCCCGAAGATGCCCGTTTTCGAGCAACCGGGCTACTTCTTCTCTCAGCTGCCGGCAACTTCCGTTCTGTGCCCGTGAGTGCCATGATACTTTCATATAAGGTTGGGGTCTCTCTTGGCAGGGTTCGTTTGTAACGGTCTTGGCCATTTGGTGTCTTTGGTGCGACCGATTGCTGAAACAAGAGTCGCCGAATCGACATAGAAATTATACTCGGACAAACGAGGTGCTTCTTGGTGGTTACCGGTTCTCTCGAAGTTGTTTTTCGGTAACGGTCTCCTGTTCCTTTGGTTGAGGTCGTTCCTGCTTTCCTGTCTCGGGGATTTGTGCCCCCTCGGGACAATCCTTCAATCTTCTGGGTACGGCCGGTGTCTATCTCGATTCGACCTTGGTTCTCGATAGTTATCCCTTAGAGATCGATCAAAAGTTCTGATCGGGTAGGAAGAGCCCGATGAAACCCCGATCTGATCATCTTCTATCCTGATCTTCGACTGATACCGGTTGTGAATGTATGCCCAAGTGATGGTTGGGTACTCGATCAAGCTCTGTTTGAGTTGCTGAGATGCCGCAGAACTTCTGGCGTTGAGCCCTTGAGTAAAGGCTTGCATGGCCCAATCATCTGTAACCGGTGGCAGGTCCATTCACTCTATTTGAAAGCGAGACACGAATTCTCTTAGCATTTCGTTGTCGCGTTGTCTAACTTTGAATAAATCTGATTTTCTCGTTTCAACCTTGATGGCGCCCGCATGGGCTTTGGCGAAGGTATCGGCGAGCATGGCAAAGGAATCACTGGAATTCGGTGGTAAGTTATGAGACCACGTCATTGCTCCCTTGGAAAGGGTCTCTCCAAATTTTTTTAGGAGGACGGACTCGATTTCATCGTCTTCGAGGTCGTTTCCTTTTATAGCACAAGTGTAAGATGTCACGTGCTCGTTTGTATCTAAAGTCCCGTTATATTTAGGGATTTCGGGCATGCGGAACTTTTTTGGGATCGGCTTTGGAGCGGCGCTGGACGGGAAAGGTTTTTGCACAAACTTTTTCGAGTCCAAACCCTTCAGCACCGGAGGGGCCCCCGATATCTGGTCTACCCTTGCATTACATGTTTCAACTTTCTTATCGTTTGCCTTAATTCTTTTTTCACCCATTTCGACCCGTTTGGTCAACTCCTCGAGCATTTTGATAACGCCGGAGTTGATTCCTGAACCGCTATCATCCGGTTGCGCTGTGATCCGCTCATTTTGTCGGGCTGCCCCTTGAGAAGAAATGGCTTTGGCTTCGGCCCCGCCCGGGTTCCGATCGCGATTTTGTAATTGGGCTATGGCTACTTGCTGGGCTTGCAGCATATCAAATATTACTTTGAGGCTGATTTCATTTTCTCCACTATGTTGAATCCCTGAGTGATTTTCCCCCCGAACACTGTTTGATGGGCTAGGGGTCTGATCTACGTCGACTGCTATTTGGGAGTTGGTGTCGATCGGGACCTCGTGTCCGGGCATAACGTTGTTTTCGCCTTGGTGGTTAAACTCGTTGTTGACGGGGAGTGAATGTGACATGATTATGCTGTAATCTGAAAAACAGAAAATTATGCAAAGAGCAAGTGTAAAATAGTGTGTAACAGATAATTGTATCAAAAAATTCGCTAATATCCTTGGCCCCACGGTGGGCGCCAAACTGTTTACCCTTAAATCCGAGTAACAATTGAATTTGTTCGTAGTGCTAAGGATGTACGAATTGATTTGATACAACGTAAGATATAATATAAAGCAATTGAATTTTAACAAGCAATAGAATGATCGAACCGCTGTATTTGAATGGATTGCTGATAATGGAATGAAACACGACAATGGATGATAGATATTGATAAATGACAGCTGAAATAGTTAGTATTTTTCTCGTCACTGTTCTGCCTTACAATGAAAGTAGATACCCTTCTTATAGGTAAAAGAAGACTCCTCAATATGGTAAAACCCTAATTACAAGATAAAATCTCTTTAATTACGGGGTGGAATCCCTAAAATAATGGTTTAACGTCTATGACGGTTGAGACCTTCACTCTCGCCGAGATATTAGGAATCAACGAGATATCCGGTTGAAACTGATCTTTCGTTACGAGGTGTGCCTGCGCTGACTGATGCTGATTGCCCCATATCGGTTGCTCCAGTTTCGTACCTGCCTTGCTGACCTCGGATAGATATCCGGTCTTGCATTCTGCCCGAACTCGATCCTCCTTATGCGGTCGATTATATCCGACCCAATATAATTAAAAATCTAGAAAAAATGGAAGTAAATATATAATTAAATAAATAATAAAAATATGACTGTACAAAGAGAGAGGAAATACAAAAACAATTTTTTAATAGAAATAAAGAAAAGGAGCAAATAAAAAAGGAACAAGTACGAAAATTTTGGGTGGGGATGCGCTCCCCTCTCTTCTGCATATATCCACCCTTACTTCAGCTATAACCACTCCACCTCAACCTTATAGTGTTTGCTTAGAAAATATATAAATGCTCTTGGGACATAGTTTTTGCCTACTTACCAAAATTTATTTTTTAGGAAAATATTTTTCATAAAAAACATTTTCATTCCGACCAAACACACCCTATAAAGGAATAAATACTCTTTTATATATTACAACTTCTAACGTTTGGACATAAATTTGATTGAAACTTGAAAAAAGAATTTTTGAAATTGTATTGACAATCTATATGAGCTCCCTTTAGAGAGTCCAAAAGGGTAAGAACCACGTCCAACAAGCTCATCAACCGACTTCAAGAAGTTTGAGCATGCTCGGCCCTAACGGCTACTTACTATAATAGTCTACCTGAAGATTCTAGAAGACTTGGACTTTAAGGGATCCCGACCCCTATTTAAACTGGAAGCGGGACAAGCGACTAAGGGAGATAATACATTGACACAAATGATACATGTTGACCAAGATTATTTATTTTTTCAGGTCTTAAACTTGTTCTGTTCACACATAAACACTTAATATCCATTTTAGCTTTTATTGAAGCTTTATATATTGTATTGTAGTTGGCTTTATCAAAGCTTTCATTCCATGAGAAAGCGGTGTATCGTGAGGAACCATCATCGAATAATACAAATACATTCTCTTTTTTTCTTTATTTATTGTTATCACTTTTAATACTATTCTTTATCTCACTTGCATCGACGACCGTAGTAATGCATGAGATCAATGTATAAGCTACAATGAATTTTATCAACATAAGGAAAGATTAAGGATATGCAGCTTTCTTCTCTAAAGTTTGTTTGGTCTATGTATTTGCTCGATCTATATGCTAGAAAAAACAACATATATAACTTCTTGCATTTAAGAATCGTGAAATATTACATTAAACAAACGAGTTAAAATGAAGCAATATGGATAGCTCGAATTTATATATTGAACATCATTGTAGTAGAAGTTCTTGTATAAGTTTTGCCTTGTCTCTCTTTCTCTTTGTACTGTTCTTCTACTCCAGAAAATTCGATTGCTTCTAATAAAATTTATGGATATTGCTCCTTCAGTATATTTAAATGCATCAAGACTAGAGTCTTTCCAAGCCTTTTACCTATATTCTAGTCCAAGAAAAGAAAAAGAGAGAAAGAAAACAAGAAAGAATTATGGCTGCATTAGAAAAAAAATGAAAGCAAATATATAATTTAAATAAATAATAAAAATTTGATTGTACAAAGAGAGAGGAAATACGAAGATAAATTTTTTTTTTTATAGAACTTTAAGAAAAGGAGCAAAAGAAAAAAAAAAGAAAAGAAAAGGAAAAGAAAAGGGAACAAGTACCACGAGAAAAGTGAAAGTCGTCATATGTTAAAGTGTAAACGCATGAAAATTTTGGGTGGGGATGCGCCCCCTCTGCGTATATCCACCCTTACCTAATCACCCCGCCTCAACCTTATAGTATTTGCTTAGAAAATATATAAATGCTTTCGGGATATATTTTTTGCTTACTTACCAAATATTTATTTTCCAGAAAAATACGTATAAAAGAATAAATACTCTTTTATAAATTGCAACTTCTAGCATTTGGATCTATATTTGATTGAAACTTGAAAAAAGAATTTTTGAAATTGTGTTAAAAAATATCTTTTGGAAGTTAGAAGTTGTGTTTGAACATGCATTTCATTTGAAAAAATTGAAGTTTATGAGTAGAAGAAAATTTTTTAATCAAAAACTGCCCTAAGCTAATTTTTGGGAATTTCAAGTTTTTCTTTTCAATTTGCTTTTAAACCTGATCATATCCCATGAATAAATAATATTTTTAAATTTTTTAATATGACCAAATGAGAGAGAATTTTTAAGTGGGCGTTTGGACATAAGAAATATACAATTCTAAAAAAAAGTGAAAAAATTTTCAAGTGAAAATGGTATTTGAAAATAAGAGTTATGTTTGAATATATATATATAATTTTGGATTGTTTTTGAAATTTTGTGAGTGATATAAATAAAAATTTTAAAAAATAATTTTTTGAAGCTTTTTAAATTTTTAAAAGATTTCTAAATTCATCCAAAAAGTGAAATTTTTTGGGAAAGAAGTGAAATTCTTTTTACGTGGCTCTAAATCTTTTCCTGGAACGTCAACAAAATATTGTTCAACCAGCTAATACGCTAAAAACTTAATTAAACCCATCAGTGCTGCTTTAGTGCATTTTCTACAAGAAGGGAAATAAAAGATACATCTTCAAATTAAGCCGAGAAGCTTACAGATCTCCCCACATTTTCAGCGCTTGCAGGTTGTTAAAAGTTGTTAAAAAAATGGCGAATCAGGGCAACAGTGATGCTTCATCTGCAAGAAAAGCCTCTATCACTCACGTAATCTTTGACATGGACGGCCTTCTTCTAGGTATATATGTGTATATATCATTCTGTATAAGATCTTTCTTACTTGATTTACTATAGTTCCATTCTCTTTTGCAAATCTGGATGACTTGAGAATGCAATGCCCACTGTTTCTTGACCCAATTACCCATTTTGCCAATAACTGGTAATGTGCTTGTGGGAATTTCCTGCAAGTAGTTTTTCAAGGGTTGGTATACCTTTGGTATGCAATCGTTTGTTCTTTGGATTTCGTAAAATTTGTGATCATTGTGGAAGTGAAGTTAAAAAAATTTGAGTGTGATATGTTCTACCCTTATTTTCAATCATAATCAATCTTAGTCATATTTTCTATTATTGATTTCTGACCACAATCCACTTAGGCCCCTCTTATTTCTTCCTTTTGTGAGCTCTGGTTATGGAAGATATTGCATTTAGGATTGATGCAATTGGAAATGATTTAATGACTTATAGACACGGCGACGAAGTTGCATTTGTCAGTGAAAGTTAGTGTAAATTTAGTGAACAACAAATGCAACTTCGTCACTGTCCTAAGTGTCATCTATAAGTTATCAAATCGTTTCCAATTGCATCAATCCCAAATGCAACATCTTTCATAACCAAAGCTCACAGAAGAAAGAGATACGAGGGTCTTACATGGAATGTGGTAAAAAATCCATAATAGATAATATGATTATGATTGAAAAGAAGAGGTTGAATATTGTGCTTTTGGTGTTATACCTTGTCAGCTGTGATAGACTCAGGATTTGTGAAAATAGGGTAGGGAAGCTCATCTATTTGACAATACTTAACGGAACTTCTGAATAAAAATCTTAGGGGATGGAGGGGACAGAAGTAATTCCGTAAGGCGTTTTTAAAATTTAGAAAAGCTTTTGAAGGTTAAAATTTCATTCGCGGAAGAATATTGAGCGCATGCGGTGCAACAAAACAATCAGCCGCTGCTTGAGGGCATTATTTGATTTGGAATTTTGAAGTTGCCTTTCTTATTGATGCCACAAGTTGTCAATGATAAATGATATGTGAACAACTCTACAATATCTAGTCTCTTTAAGTGAGACCTTGTGACCATTAGGCCATTTTTTATGCAGAGAAGATTAGTCAAGAATAGGTGAGACCTTGTGACCATTAGGCCATTTCTTATGCAGAGAAGATTAGTCAAGATTAATCTTCTGCTATATACTATTACTACTTTTCTCTACAGGTAGATTAAGCCACTAAACATTCTAATGGGGATGGTATAATAAGTGTGTTCCTCAAGCATATATAGGCATTTGTATGTCTATGTCTTTCTGATGTAACATCACATATCTGGCATGGAAGTTACTCAAGACTAAGATATTTCTCACCTATCAAAGAAAACAAAATGGCCTTTATTAGCTCTTTGATTATATTTTCCCCTAATTAAAAGCAATGAAGAGTAAATTACTGAGCTTTGGTGGTTCTGAGAGCATGCTACCATAGCAGAAAAAGAATTGCTTTCTTTGTTTTAATGACATATTACTCACTGCCTATACGCTGGTATGATTCTTTTTTCAGTAGAAACCTTACACTGGTGTGCATCTGTAGAGGAAACATTAGCAACATGATAGTTAGAGAAAGTCTCCTCTACCATGCACTATTTTATCCTCTACTTTTCTTAGAGGTGTACAATCTCATGAAGTGAGGATTGCGCAGGACCATATAAGGTGAGCAAATATTCCACATCCCAACGATATGGGACAACTCAACAAACTCTTATACGCTAGAAAGCTTGTTGTGCATTGAGATTTATAAATGTCAAAAGAAATATAGTTCCCTCTTTGTCAACCAAAGAAAAAAAAATCTAGTCTCTCGTTCTCTAAGTGCAACAGTAAGATTGATGTTGATTTCTTATAGGGGATCTTGAAGTTTAGAAAAAGGATCCATGTACTGTTTCATTTGATTTTTAGTGAGGTCATTTACTTTTTCAATTCAAGAGTTTGTTAATTTGGATTTTCTTTTGTTACCCAAGTTATATAACTTAAATAACCATAGAACAAATTCACACAGCCAAATCTGTTATGCCCCTTGGGTATACGTATGTGGTTTAACCACAGCGGACACTGCATGGCTTTTTATGTGATTTGGATTTAATGTTTTTCACATCATACGATATATTAGGACACTCCAGTCTGTTTCTTTGGAAAAAAAATAGCTTCTAAGTAATGGGAAGAAGAGGTGAGGATAGATTGTTAACTTAGGGGATCAAAGGGGAGATCGATATTTACCAGGCTTTTCCTGTTTGTTGGATTCTATTGGAAAGAAACAAGGAAAATTTTGTGTGGTTGAATTGTTGCTACTTGAAAACAAGTTTTGGTTGACTAGCTTCTGTGTTGCTTTTCTTTTGTGTATCAGACACGGAGAAATTCTATACGGAGGTCCAGGAGATTATACTTGCTAGGTATAATAAGACTTTTGATTGGTCACTCAAGGCAAAGATGATGGGGAAGAAGGCGATAGAGGCTGCCAGGGTCTTTGTTGAAGAGACAGGAATAAGTGATTCACTTACAGCTGAAGATTTTCTTGTAGAAAGAGAGGAAATGTTGCAGAAAATGTTTCCCACAAGTGACCTCATGCCAGGTACAAGTTTACGCACTAGTAGCAGATTATTTTTCTTTATTCATTTCTCAAGTTTCAGCTTTCTCACCCTTCCCCAGTGTTCTACATAAGAGTAGCAGACATTTATGGAATTGGTTATTTGTCTTAAAATGGCATGGAGTAGCCACCTTCCTTTTTGACCAAGTTCCCTTTGATGGTCCCTTCTGCAAATTTCTCTGCAAAGTTACTTTTGAGTTTAGCTTCAGCTTTCATCGTTTTGTTTCTTCTGACTGTTACATCATTCCTTCATTTTTATCAATCTATTGATTTTCCAATAACCCCTTCTGTCATGAGATGTGACTGAAAGAGCCATTTTTCTTTTTATTTATTAAAGAAATCTTTTGTTTCCAGAAAACTCTGGTTTTCCTCCTAGTTCTTCTCACATTCAGTTTTCCATTTTCTCAACCAATATATGGTACGAATTTCAGGTTTTAGCTTCAGGTGAAAACCATGTGAATGCATTTTTATCTTTTAGCATGAAAAAGATACTCTGAAGTGATATTTAGAATTGTCGAGGTGTGCGCAAACTAGCCTGGATACCACCGTTATATAAAAAAAGTTGATCCAAAAGATGTCAAATTAAATTTTGGATAGTGCTAAATAGACAAGTAGGGACAGGGGGCCGCGTTCTCATGAATCTCTCTTGAAACGAGACGAGATCTTCTGCTTTAATGTTTGCTTTTATGAAAGGTAAAAGGCTGTGTTGAAGCCGCATATACAGAGCAAAAAGATCATCAAAAGAGACCCTAAAAGGTCTTACAAGGATCCAATGATCTCTGCTAAAGCCTCTACATCTTCCAGAAGTTCTTCTTTACACCAAAAATAAAATAGCATCATACAGTTCATCTTAACTTTCTGTATAGGGCTGCATTTCCTTCAAAATTACCTAAGTTCCTTTCCATCCATACTGTCCACCATACCCATGCTGGAATTGAGCTCCATCATCTCTTCTGCTTCACTGTACCTCCCATGTTGTTTCAACATTTTAGCAGATCTCCTGTGGGCTTAGACATAACCCACTTAATTCCTTTCATACTGAGAAACAATTGCCACAGCTGGTCAGTGAGTCGACAGTGAATGAAAAGGTGGTTGATGGTCTCGGACTCCTTCCCACATACAAAAGCATCTAGAGCATAACTTGAAGCCCTTTCTCTTCAAGTTTTCTTGAGTCAGACATGCCTCTTTAGAAACTAACTATACAAAGCTAGCTACTTTATAGCAATCAACTTTATCCTAGTTTTGCTAAGGGAATAACCAGTTCTTAAGGATGAGACACCCATATTGCCTGAACATACAAGTTGCTAATGGGGTTTCAATCCTTTCTCTTTATCTCTATATTTGCCGGCTAATGGGGCCTAACTTATATGGTATTTCACGATGAACTTCTACAGATAGGGGATAGCTTTAGCTGAGTTTAATGTTCTGGAGAGGCTGTGCTTTACTTGATGGAAATAGCTCCGCATTTCTTTTCAAAGCTTTGGAACTGTCGCCAGAGGATGGCCTAGCGGTTGGGAGCTGGAGTAACAACCTTGATCAATTATATTCGAATCTCAGCAGAGGTGACCCTAGATGAAACTTCCAATTTGCCTAAAGTCTTGGTGGCTAGAGCTATCCGGTACCTGTGCTAGTAGGAGATGATAGGTACTGGATTGATTTAGTGGAGGTGCATGCAAGCTGGCCTTGATACCACTGTTATCAAAAATAATTATAAAAGAAAATTCTATATTTAAGTGAAACGGAACATATGATTTCCTAGCTATTCAAGGAAAAAGGCTTCTGTTACCCTGTTGTAGTACACTCTTCAAAGTTAGAAAATTTCTGCCAACATGAGAAATGATTTGCAGTGGTTTCTTTCTGCTCCAACCATCAAAATGGCTAATGGTTAGTTTGACTATTCGTTGTGTGTATTGCGCATCTGTTAACTCCTCCGAAAAATTCACCATTTGTAGGTCCCTATGTAAAATGTAGAAAGCAAAGTCTGCGTGGGACAAATTTCGTAACTCAATCTTATCAAAAGGATTGAAATTAACATTTATAGCTTGTGTGAGTAAAGCTACATAGCAACTTGAGAATTGCTACATAGCAACTTGAGAATTGCTTGGAAGAATTACACCCATGATCTTAAATCTAATTCCTTATCACCTTTCTTGTAAATCTTGTCCAACATCCTCTAGGATAATTATTTTTTCAAGTTCCTTGTGTCTAGTAATGTAATTTTAGAACAGTTATCGCTGAAGTAGAGTGGCTATCAAGTATGAAACTTGACTTGCATATACATTGTACATACTGTTTATTTCAGTCTTTTGATTTCGTTTAATGCAAAATTAAATTAGTATACACGAGTCTTTTTGCATCTTTTAACTTTTTGTCCTGTTACAGGGTCCAGCCGCCTGATTCATCACCTTCATGCAAATGGAATACCAATTTGTGTTGCTACGGGGTATGACATCTTCTTTTAGTTTTGTTCTTTAGAAAGTTTAATGTTGGTGGCGCAATTTGTATAGCAAGTAAACGTTAGATTCTGCATAAGCTAAAATAATGTTTAAGAAGTAAGATGCAATAAGTGAACTAATATAAATGCATTTTCAGTACACACGCGCGGCATTTTGACTTGAAAACTCAAAGACATGGTGAACTTTTTTCACTGATGCATCATATCGTTCGCGGTGATGATCCAGAAGTTAAACAAGGAAAGCCATCACCTGATATATTCCTTGCAGCTGCAAACAGATTTGAGGTAATTTTCTGATTAACTTTGATGTATTTTTATTTCTCGAGGACTATTGTTTTAAAAAAATATTGCTTTTCCTGTAGATTGACATAACAGAAAAAGGCCAGATTTGGCCCCCCTACCATAGAAAATAGGCTATATTTACCATCCGTTTCAGTTTCATAACAAAGATACACTTACTGTTATACTTTTGAGTTTATTTTACCCCTTATCTGTTAAATCCCTCTTCTAAACTTGAAAATAACACGTGGCAAGCCTGATTGAACTAAAATAATCCGCCCCACTTTTAATTAGAGGGAAAAGGTCCAAATTTACCCCTCTACTTTATGATATTGTCTATATTTAACATCCGTTATACTATTCGGCCAAATTTACCCCTACCGTTATACTATTCGGCCAAATTTACCCCTACCATCAGTAAACTTTTAAAAATTACCCCTCAGCCCATTAGGTAACCTAAAATCTCCCAAATCCCTTTTATTTAAATCACTTGTTCTTCATCTTGATCCACTATTTTCAGAAAGTACTATTAATGTGAATGCTAAAGGTACTCAACTATACAAATTATTCAAGGATATTTTTAATTACCATTGCACCCAATTCCCTTCTTGTGATAATGGTTGATTTAAATTTTTTTATAATTTTTCAACCATATACACACTGCAAAATTATATGGGTCCATTTGTTATGTATTATATGCGGCTGCTCATCATGTGTGTACATGTATATTCGAATATATTTTGTAATTGTCTAGTTAGGATAGAGTTCGGTCGATTAACTTTAGAGTGCATAACGCGTAGGCATTTGATTAAAGCAAAGTTGAATTCGGCAATGCAAAATCTCCAAGGAACTTCAACTTCTATCACTAATACTTGCAAAGTCTTCATACCTTTGGTGGAACGAATTCATTATAGCTAGGGTGTTGTAAATACTTTTGAAATTTAGACAAGCTACCTAATTTAGATTCTTCAATTTATTATATTTTGTTTACTAACCGCTGCATTATTTTAATATTTCTTTCTCTTAATTCTTTTTTCCAATTAAGAAAGCAGGTAAATGCCAACTATTTTAAAAATAGTGGATCAAGAAGAAGAATAAGTGACACTACTAAAATGATTTGAAAGATTCTGGGTCGCCTGACGGGCCGAGGGGTAATTTTTAAAAGTTTGTTGACGGTAGGGGTAAATTTGATCGGATAGTATAACGGTAGGGGTAAATTTGACCGAATAGTATGACGAAGGTTGAATGTAGACAATATTCAAAAGTAGAGGGGTAAATTAGAACCTTATCCCTTAATTAAATCCAATCCGACCCAACTTATTTACCTACTCATCTGAACCCTCTCTAAATCCCCTCATTCTCAGTCTAAATAGACCAACACTCAGTCAGGGCCCACGGAAGGGAATTGCAAGCATCAGCCATCAAAATATTATGTGACATGTCAAAAAGTAGCAAAATTGGTTCCTCGATTGCACCTTCGGAGTTGTTTCCCAAGTTGGTTCCTTTTCTTGAGGATAGAGCTCTTGCAAGAGATTGTGTTATTATTTTGCAAAACTTATGCATCAATGAAGATGCTAGAATTGCCATTGCTGAAACTGATGGATGCATTGCCTCACTTGTGAAACTGCTCTAACATTAAAATCGCAATGACCAGGAGCACGCAATGGCTTTTCTTCTTTCTTTATGCTCTCAAAAGGTTCAATATTGTCAACTGGTGATGGATGAACGAGTCATCCCTGAACTTGTTCGTGTATCTGTTAATGGAAACAACAAAGCAAAGGCTGACTTTGGAGTTGCTATGAGTGCTAGGGGTGAAGGCAGAGAATGAGAGAACGAGGGGATTTGTGGGGGTTCGAACGGGTAGGTAAATAAGCTGGGTCGGGTTGGGTTTAACTAAAAGTGGAGTGGATTATTTTAGTTCAATCAGAGCTTGCCCATGTTATTTTCAAGCTTAGAAGAGGGATTCAACGAATAAGGGGTAAAATAAACTCAAAAGTATAACAATAAGTGTATCATTATGAAACTGAAACAGAGGGTAAATATAGCTTATTTTTGATACTAGAGGGACAAATGTGGCCCTTTTCCGTCGACATAATTTGAGAGATCTCATAGCTATGACACTAATCTTTGTTCTGGGTCAATCTTGTAGTACACAAACCTTGTCTAACTGATAATTTACCTACTAAACTTTTCAAATGTACGTGTTACTGTTGGCTTAGTTCTTATATCAAGCTTCATCATAACCTAATTCTTTCGAGATTTTAAATTTTACTCTGTAATCTATTCGCACAGACATAATGATCAACACATTATCATCTTTTATTGCTAGCTCCCAACTAAAAGTGTAAAGACTATAATTTATCTTAGGATGTAGCATTGTGACCAATTATCTCCATCACTTTTAAAGTACTTGTGCTTTCTTACGGAGAAAATACTGTTGATATTCTATCGGGAGAAAGTGCCACTGATACTCGAAGGTTAGTTTTATAGAGCGATGGTTAAACCGACCATTTTGTATGAGGCTGAGTGTTGGCTAGTTAAGAACTCACATATCCAGAAGATGAAAGTAGCAGAAATCAGGATGTTGAGGCGGATGTGCGGGCACACTAGGATGTATAAGATTAAGAATAAAGATATTTGGGATAAGGTGGGCGTGGCTCATATGGATGACAAGATTCGAGAAGCGAGACTCAAATGGTCCGGGCACGTACGGAGAAGAAGTCCAGATGCCCCGGTAAGTAGGCGTGAGCGGTTGGTTTTGGCGGGTACGAGAAGAGGTAGAGGGCGGCTTAAGAAGTATTGGGGAGAGGTGATCAAATAGGACATGACATGCTTCAGATTTTCGAGGACATGACCCTTGATAGGAAGGTGTAGAGGTCGAGCATTAGGGTTATAGGTTAGGAGGTAGTTGAGCATTTTTCAACTTCGTACATGTGTGAGGCTAGTCAGATAGGGTTTGTTTTATACTGCTAGTGGTTAATGTTGTGTTCACACTATTCTCTCGTTTTTCATTGTGCCGGGCCTTATTTACTGGTTATTGTTATTGCTTTTCATCTATTTTCTGGTTCTTACGATGCTGTCATTATTTCTATGGTTTTCTGTTGATGGTACTGAGATATTGTCTCTTTTCGTCTTCTTGAGTCGAGGGTCTATCTGAAATAGCCTCTCTACTCCCTCGGGGTAGAGGTAAGGTCTGAGCACACACTACCCTCCCCAGACCCCACTTGTGGGATTTTACTGGGTTGTATTAAATATTTTACAATAGCCCTATTTATAGTTATACAAAATACAATATTTCTACTCCTATTCCATATGGGACTAGGACTATATACATAGTTATTCTAACATTCCCTCTCAAGTCGGTGCATACACATCATATGTATCGATCTTGTTACATATGTAACTAATACGAGGACCAGTGAGAGACTTGGTGAAAATATCTGCAAGCTGATCATTCGATTTCACAAAATCTGTAGCAATATCTCCAGAGAATATCTTTTCTCTGACGGACTGACAGTCAATCTCAATGTATTTAGTTCTCTCATGGAACATTAGATTTGATGCAATATAAAGGGCAACTTGATTATTAGTTTATCACACACAAGTTCCATCTGGCCAATCTCACCAAATTTCAACTCCTTGAGCAACTGTTTGATCCAAACTAGTTCACATGTTGCCATAGCCATTGCTTCATATTCTGCTTCCGCACTAGACTGAGCAACCACGTTCTGTTTCTTGATCTTCCAAAACACCAAATTTACCTCCTACTAAAGAACAATATCCAGACGTAGAACGTCTATCAAAAGGTGATCCTGCCCAATCAATATCTGAATATCCAACGATCTGCTCATGGCCTCGGTCCTCAAACAATAATCCTTTGGTTGGAGCTGAGTTTATATGCCAAAGAATGCAGACAACTGCATACCAATGACTATCACTGGGAGAATCCAAAAACTGACTCACAACACTCACTGGAAAGAAAATGTCAGGTCTAGTCACTGTGAGGTAATTTAATCTACCAACCAGATGCCTATATCTTGTAGGATCGCTAAGTATAGGCTCCATCAGAAGTTTAGAATTTGGACAGGTTTGCAGCCTTTCGTTCCTGTCTCCTCAAGAATGTCTAAGGCATATTTCCGTTGTGCGATACAATACCTGAGCTAGACCGAGCGACCTCAATACCCAGAAAGTACTTTAATCTGTCCAGATTCTTAGTCTGAAAGTGCTGAAAAAGATGTTGATTCAACTTAGTAATACCATCTTGATCATTGCCGCTAATAACAAATTGTCAATATCAACGACCAGATAAATATAGAGATTTGAAGCAGAATGCCGATAAAACACAGAGTGATTAGCTTTACTAAGAGTCATGCCAAACTCCTGAATAAATTTGCTGAACATACTAAACCAGGCTCGAGGAGACTGCTTTAAACCATAGAGTGAATGACGCAACTGACATACGAGGCCACTAGACTTCCCCTGAGCAACAAAACCAAGTGGTTGCTCTATATAAACTTCATCCTCAAGGTCAGCGTGAAGAAAAATATTCTTAATGTCCAATTGATACGGAGGCCAATGGCGAACAACAACCATGGATAAAAAAAGGCGGACTGATGCTATTTTATCCACGGGAGAGAAAGTATCATTATAATCGAGCCCAAATATTTGAGTATACCCTTTGGCAACAAGACCGGCCTCAAGTAAATCAACCTGGCCATCTAGACCAACTTTGATTGTATAAACCCAACGATAACCAACAGTAGATTTACTCGAAGGAAGAGGAACAAGCTCCCAAGTACCACTCGTATATAAAGCAGATATCTCGTTAATCATAGCTTGTCGCCATCCTGGAAGAGACAGTGCTTCAGCTATTAACTTAGAGATGGAAGTAGAGGACAAAGACGATACAAACGCATATCGGGTTGATGACAGACGATGATAACTTAAACCGATATAATGGGGATTAGGATTAAGTGTGGAATGTATACCTTTCCGAAGTGCAATCGGTGGACTAGGAGGAGACAAGTCCGAGTAGAAGCAGGGTCAGGTGCAGGACGTGAATCAGCGGGGCATGATTTTGGACGAGGATGACGGTGTTAAGTCAAGAGTGGTGTTCTTGCAGCAGGGGATATTAGAGGAGCAAAAATAGACTCCTTAAAAGTCGATATGAGTAAGACTTTAGCGGCTGGGGATATTTGAGAAGCAATAATAGATTGCTCAAAACTAGGTATAGGTAAGACCTCAGATATATCAATACGATCGGAAGAGGTAAAGAAAGGATGAGACTCAGAAAATGTGACATCAGCTGACATAATGTACCTACGAAGATCAGGTGAGTTGCAACGATATCCCTTCTGAACACGGGAATAACCAAGGAAGACACACTTGAGAGCATGAGGAGCTAACTTATCTTTCTCATGGGCTAAGTTATGAATGAAATATGTGCTCCCAAAAACACGAGGGGGAAGAGAGTATAAAGGTGACTCGGGGAACAATACTGAATACGAGACTTGATTCTGGATAGGAGATGAAGGTATCCGATTAATTAAGTAACAAGTTGTGAGAACTACATCGTCCTAGAAAAGCAACGGAACATAGGACTGAATGAGAAGTGTGCGAGCAGTCTCAACGAGGTACCTATTCTTTCAATCTGCAACCCCATTCTGCTGGGGGTATAAGGACAAGATTTGTGATGGAGAATTCCTTGAGAAGTCATAAATTGTTGAAACTGATAGGACAAATATTCTAAGACATTATCACTACGAAAAATGCGAATAGAAGCACCAAATTGATTTTTTATTTCAACACAAAAACTCTGGAATATAGAAAACAACTGAGAACGATCTTTCATTAAAAAAGCCAAGTACATCTTGAAATCAGTGAAATTAACAAAATAACGAAATCCTAAGGTTGAATCGACTCTACTAGGACCCCATATATCAGAATGAAATAATGAGAAAACAAACTTTACATGACTCTCAACACTACGCGGAAAAGTGGCTCAGGTGTGTTTCCCAAGCTGACATAACTCACAATCTAATGTAGACAAACTAGGCACCATCTTTTGAAGCTTGGATAAACTCGGATGTCCTAAATGTCTGTGAATTGAGTCTGGAGGATTTATAACTGGACATGCTATGGTGGGATTGAGTGAATTAAGGTAGTAAAAGCCTTGTGATTCACATTTTGTGTTAATCATCCGTCCCGTACTGCGGTCCTGCATAATAAAAGAATTATCAATAAAATATATACCACAATGGAGGGCACGAGTCAAACGACTAACAAATGCAAGACTAAAAGGACAGGCAGAGACATAAAGATTGGAATCTAGAGTGACAGAAGATAGGGGATTAGCTTGTCCAACTCCTTTTACTTTAGTTTGGAACCCATTGGCTAAAGTAAGAGTGAGAAGAGACTGTGAATACACAATATTTGACAAAAGTAATTTATTACCAAAGATATGATCAGAAGCGCCCGAGTCCATGACCCACGGTCCAAGAGTACTAGACTGTGAAACACAAGCAAAAGAATTACCAGCAACAGAAGTATCAGTCTGAGCAACTGAGGCTACTTGTGAAGATGTCTGCTTACTTGCTCGATATTGAAGGAATTCATTATATTCCCTTCAGATAAAGAAAATCCCTTGTTACCTGTAGTCTCCGTCTGATCAACATGAACATTTCTAGGTGGTCGATCATGTAAAGAATTTCACACTTCACGAGTGTGTCCAAGTTTATTACAATGACTACAACTAGGTCGAGGTCTCCCAAAGTGACCTCATCGTTGTCGATTCTCCCGTCTGATATGTCCGATTTTTCATTGTCCGAGATGCAAGAACAGAGGAGTCAACTATCTGTGATGGGATCATTGTATGACTGGGTGCTGCAGCAAGGTGGAGTAATCGAGAGAATAATTCAGCAACGATAGGAACGGTCGGACTAGCCAAAATTTGATTGCGTACTGAATCAAGGTCATTAGGAAGTCCAGCAAATGTAAGAACTAAAAACATCTTCTGTGGTTGCTCTGTTGCTTTTCAACACTAGCAGAAACTACAACAACTTTTCAAATTCCTTCATGATTGCCTGTACTTGTCCTAAGTAAGTAGACATATCCAGTTTCTGTCTCTTTAAGTTTGTCATCCGAGATATACAACAACAACAACAAACCCAGTTTGATCCCATAAATAGGGTCTGGGAAGGGTAGTGTGTACGCAGACCTTACCCATAAAGCAACCAAGTAGCAAAGAATATTAGCAACAATGTAACATGGTAACGGGCGTGAATGCCACAACATGCATAATAAATAACCATAAAATAGGAAATTACAAAAATAGTCCTAGTACTACTGGTCGGCCTAGGAGGAACACACTACTAACTGTCAACCTACAACCCTAATCATCGACCTCTACACCTTTCTATCGTGGGTCATATCCTCGGTAAGCTGAAGTAATGACATGCCCTGCCTAATTACCTCTCCTCGATACTCCTTAAGGCTACCCATCCCTTCCTCAGACCCGCCATGGATAACCTCTCACACCTCATGACCGGAGCATCTATGTCTCTCCTCTTCACATGTCTGAACCATCTCAGCCTCGATTTTTACAACTTGTCATCCACAGATGCCACTCCTACCTTGTCCCTAATAACTTCATTCTTAATCCTGTCTTTCCTAGTATGCCCACACATCCATCTCAACATTCTCATTTCAGCTACTTTCATCTTCCGGACATGGGACTTCTTGACGGGCCAGCACTCAGCTCCATACAACATAGTCGGTCTAACCACCACTCTATAAAACTTGCCCTTTAAGTCCAGGTGGCACATTCTTATCACACAAAACCCCCAAGACGAGCCTCTATGTCATTTACCGCGCTACAATATGATGAGTAACGTCCTCGTTAATCTCTTGGTTGCCTTGAATAATAGAACAAAGATACTTGAAACTATCTTTTTTAGGATGACCTGAGTACCAATCCTCTTCTTCATGCATCCCATCACTGAACTTGCACTCCAAGTACTCAGTTTTTGACCTACTCAACTTGAAACCTACCTTTAGACTCCAGCATTTCTCTCCAAATTTCCAACTAATCATTAACTCCACCTCGCGTCTCGTCAATCAGGACTATGTCATCAGCAAATATCATACACCATGGCACCTCCCCTTGTATGTGTTATGTCAGCACATCTAACCCTAAGGCAAACAAAAACGGGCTAAGAGCCGATCCCTGATGTAACCCCATCTCCACTTGAAAATGATCCGAGTCTCCTCTCGCAGTCCTCACCCGAGTCTTCGCTCCCTCGCATATGTCCTTAACCGCCCTAATGTACGCCACCGGGACACCGCTAGCCTCCATACATCTCCATAGGACCTCTCTCGGGACTTTATTATAGGCCTTCTCTAGGTCGATGAATACCATGTCATCCGAGATATCACATTAGTGCATGAAGTGCAAGCCTTTTCCCAAACGGAATAACATATCTAGAATGGCTGAAACAAAGGCATTAACTTGTAATCAATGGATTGCCATTGGAGACTACATAACTAAGCATCAATCTTCTCCCAATGTGCTTTGGCTTTTTCATCTCAATCGTTGGTATTTTTGGTTAAATGATCTTGAACACCTTGACCTTTGCACCACAACTCAATCGAGGAAGCCCAAGTTAAACAGTTTGAACTTCCTATCAGGGATTTGAAAGTAATCATAACACTTGAATTTCCGTAACCCGCACCTTTAGAACAAAAAACATCAACTCCCAAGACATTGTTGGACCAAATAATTAAGAAGTCATAGAAACAGTCAAGAAGCAGTAGAAAAGGATATTGTAGCTGCCGGAAACTGGAAACAGTCGACAGAATCTGCAACAAGTCCGGAAAATAAAAAAATTGTCGGAATTTGGTGTAACCTGATGGGTAGGTTCGGAATCACCTCATGAGCCAACTGTCCTGAAAGACTTTTGTCAAAAAGTGGCCGGAACAAGTGTCACGCGCCGCGCCGCTGGCGTTAGAGGTTCTAGAGACGCATGAGGGCACATGGTTAGAGTTCTACCGGCGTGGTTTCTGGGGTTTGATCGCTGGAGAATTCCGTACCCGCTAGTGGTGTTATTTTTCGTTAAAAACACAGCGGAGAAGAAGTGATGCAAAAAACAGCCTGAATTCACCGGAAAAAGGTATAGTGACTGTCCCAGACTCGCTGGTTACTGCACAACGGAGATTTCTAACTAGTAGCTCTGCTACCATGTGAGAAGAATGGGAGAAAATATTATTGATATTCTATTAAGTGTTTTACAATACCCTTATTTATAGCTATACACAATACAGTATTTCTACTTCTATTCCATATGGGACTAGAACTATTTACATAGCTATTCTAACAGCACTAATATGTTCCACTTTCATACTTAAGTTTTTCTCTAATGCCAAATAGTTTTGTTCAATTAATCCTTAAATGATCCAAATATGTAGTCCTCTATCTCGAGTTGACTGTATTATTTTGACTTTTACTTTAATATAAGAACTTAAAAAGTGAAGTGTTTACCACTATTTGTTGAGAGAACAGGTGGTCATAGGATTGCATTTCTTTTTTGGAGATTACAACAACAACAATCCCAATGTAAATCCACAAGCGGGGTCTGGAGAAGGTAGTGTGTATGCAGACCTTACCCTTACCTTGTGAAGTAGAGAGGCTATTTTCGAGAAACCATGGGCTCAGAAAAAGCATAGTCACAACATAATTGAAAAGAAATACATCAACGAAGAAGCCATGGAAAAAGAAGCTGTTACAGGATTTGCCTCCCAAAATCTTTTCCTATATTTGACTTCCTAAAATTGTTTCATGTGTTTTGACTTTGAAATGTCAAACTAAGCAATATTTTTTGGGTAGATCAAATTATTCATTATTATAGAAAGGGATCTTTTACACAAATAGCTGGCCAAAGTCACTGTTTACTTTTCCTAGTAGGTATATATAGACTATACATTGATTATACACATTTTATACATGAAGTATACATAAATTATACATCCGCCAACTTTTATTAATTTAACGATTGGATAAGCATCTATTTAGGTTAATTTTTTTCTTATAGAAGAGGGATTTTACAAGTATTATGCTAAGCATCCAAAATTCTGATCAACTATCGACACATGCTGATATTTCCTCTTTACACCAAAGGTACAAAATGGACAAAATTGAGCTCCTAATTTGCGTTATTTTTATTTTTCAATCCCTTTGAAAGTTCTTTTATTTATTTCTTTCTATATAATCTAAAAATATGCAAAAAGGTATTCTCATTCATAACCACTTTCTCTTAGCTCCTAACATGTGTTTCTGTCAACTCTTAAGCTACGGTTTAAACGATCACCAGTTAAATGTTAACTATTATATTAGTGCTCATGTCTCTATAGCAAACTATGATGTAGTAAAGAGAACCAATTGAATGTTACAAAACTACAATGTAGTAAAGAGGTGATCAACATCCTACCCATGTCATTTATTTGAACAACAGTGACTAATTTGTTTTACATGTTTTCTTCACTTATCTGTTGTCAAATAGCATTTTCTGCTGCTGTCTATATGAAGAACGACACATTTTCAGTGCTCTAGAGCTCCATAGCAATTTCCAAATCGGTCGTTGAGTCACCTTCCATGTGTAGGTGAATGTAATGACTTCTCTATGAAATATTTCGAGAAAGACCTAAACTGTGTGGTGCCATATCATCTTGCTATGCTTAATTTTAGACACCCTTTCAGGCATAATAACGTCTTGCTATCCTTAACTTTGGACACACATTTTTATCTTCGATGCTTAATATTGAGGCTTACATAATTAGTGCAACGCACCTCAAGTAGGCTTGAAGGAGGAGGTTAAAAGGCGTTTTTGGGAGGATCTGGACGAGGTTGTGAGAGGTATTCGTACACCGAGAAGCTATTCATAGGAGGAGATTTTAATGGCCACATCGGGTCTACATCACGGGGTTTATGACATTGTGCATGGAGGCTTTGGCTTTGGGGATAGAAACAAAGGAGGAGTCTCACTATTGGATTTTGCGGAAGCTTTTGAATTGGTGATAACTAATTGTAGTTTCCCAAAGAAGGAGGAGCACTTGGTAACCTTTCGTAGTATGTCGGCTAGGACCTAGATAGAGATTACTTTCTCCTGAGGAAGTGTGATAGAGGTCTTTGTAGAGACGACAAGGTTATCTTGAGCGAGTACCTTAAATCCAACATAAGCTCTTGGCGATGGATTTATAGAGTAAGAGGAAAAGGAAAAAGAGGGCTTTGTACGAGAGGCCAAGGATCAAATGGGGTGGCTTGACTATTGCAAGAGCTAAGGAGATACGTGAGAAGTTGATGGTGATAGGGCCTTGGAGGAGTTCTGGGGATGCAAACAGTATGCGGATAAGACAGCTCGGTGCATTAGGGAAGCAACTAAAGAGGTGGTTCTCAAGGGACAACTCTAGTGGACATGACGGGACTGGTGGTGGAATAGAGAGGTCTAAAGGAAAGTGGAAGCCAAAAAGGTTGCTTATGCGAAGTTAGTGGAGAACAAAGACGAGGAGGATAAGAGGACGAATAGGGAGAGGTATAAGATGGTGAAGAAGGAAGCATAGTTAGGGGTTACCATAGTGAAAACGGTAGCGTTCAAATGCTTGTATGAAGAACTTAAGGGCAAATGAAGGGATAAGAAGCTGTTTTGGCTGGCGAAGATGAGAGCGAGGAAGGCCCAAAACCTGGACCAAGTGAAGTGCATTAAAGATTATGATGACAAAGTATTGGTGGAAGAGGCTTATATTAGACGAAAATGGCAAACATACTCCTATAAACTCTTAAATGAAGAGGGCGTAATGAATATTTTGCTGGGTGATTTGGAGCTCTTCAAGAGTCGTTGAGATTGTAGGTGTTGTAGGCGTATTAAGGTTGAGGAGGTTGAGAGGGCTATATGTAGGATCTGCAGGAGAAGAGCGATCGGGCCGGATGAGATCCTGGTGGAATTTTGGGAGCCGCATGCAAGGTAGGTTTGGAGTGGCTTATTGGGCTGTTTAACATCATTTTTAGAACGACAAAAATGCCCGAAGAATGGAGGTGGAGTACAATGGTCCTGTTGTACAAGAACAAAAATGATATTCCAAGTCGCAACAACAATAGGGGTATCCAGCTGTTAAGCTACACTATGAAAGTTTGGGAGAGAATGGTGGAGATAAGAGTGAGAAGGGGTATATCTATTTCTCGAGAAACCAAATTTGGATTCATGTCGGGGCGATCGACTATATAAGCCATTTATCTTGTGAGGAAATTGGTAGAGCAGTATAGGGAGAGGAAGAGAGACCTACATATGGTGTTCATTGACCTAGAAAAAGCCACGACAAAGTTCCAAGAGAGGTTCTATGGAGATGTTTGGAGGCTATAGGTGTACTTGTAGCATACACTAGGGCAATTAAGAACATGTATGATGGAGTCAAGACCGGGCAAGGACAGTGGGATGAGACTCAAGACACTTTCCAGTCATGATGGGGTTTCACTAAAGATCAGCTGGTAGACTGTTTTTATTTGCCTTGGTGATGGATGAATGAACGCGACGCATTCTAGGGGAAGTGCCATATTGCATGTTATTTGCAGATGACATAGTACTGATTGACGAGATGCGAGATGAAATCAACACAAGGTTGGAGGTTTGGAGACAGACCCTGGAGTCGAGAGGCTTCAGGTTGTGCAAGTTCAGTGACGTAACACATGAGGCTGACATGGAAGTGAGGCTTGATACGCAAGTCATCCTCAAGAGAGGAAGTTTCTAGTATCTTGGGTTTATTATCCAAGGTAATGGGGAGATCGACGTTGATGTCACACATCGTATTGGAGTGGGTGGGTGAAATGGAGGCTCATATTTAGGAGAGAGAAGATTAAGAATGAAGATATTAGGGACATGGTATGAATGACGTCCGTGGTGGACAAGATGCGGGAAGCGAGGTTGAGATGGTTCGGGTATGTGAAAAGGAGGTGCATGGATGCCCCAATAAGTAGGTGAGAGGTTGACCATAGTGGATCTAAGGAGAGGTAGAGGTAGACCAAAAAAGTATTGGGGCGAGGTGATTAGACATGACATGACATATCTTCAGCTTACCATGGACATCATCCTGAGAACCAGTTTGGATTCATGACAGGGCAGTCCACTACAGAAGCCATTCATCGTGTGAGGAGAATGGTGGAGTAGTATAAGGAGAGGAAGAATAACTTGCATTTGGTGTTTCATTAACCTAGAAAAAGCTTACGACAAAGTCTTGAGGGAGGTTCTATGGAGATGTTTGGAGGTTAGCAGTATTCCAGTAGCATACACTAGATATGTACGATAGTGCTAAATCTCGGGTGAGGACTGTGGGAGGAGACTCGGAATATTTTCCAGTGATAATGGGGTTACATAAGGGATCAACTCTTAGCCCATTTTTATTTGCTCTGGCGAAGAATGTGCTGACGCGACACATTCAAGGGAAGGTGCCATGGTGTATGTTATTTGCAGATGACATAGTGCTGATTGACGAAACGCGTTGCAAGGTCGCCGCTAGGCTGGAGGTTTGGAGACAGACGCTGGAGTCTAAAGGTTTTAAGTTGAGTAGAACAAAAACAGAATGCTTGGAGTGCAAGTTCAGTGATGGGACGCATGAAGCAGATGCGGACGTGAAGCTTGATACACAAGTCATCCCCAAGAGAGATGGTTTCAAATATCTTGGGTTTGTTATCCAAGGCAATGGGGAGATTGACAAGAATGTTACACATCGTGTTGGATCGGGGTGGATGAAATGGAGGCTCGCATATGGTGTTTTGTGTGATAAGAATGTTCCACCAAGACTTAAAAGAAAGTTCTACAGAGTGGTAGTTAGACCATTATGTTATATGGTGCTGAGTGTTGGCCAGTCAAGAAATCCCATGTCCAGAAGATGAACGTATCAGAAATGAGGATGTTGAGATGGATGTGTCGGCATACTAGGAAAGATAAGCCTAGGAATAACGTTATTAGGGAAAAGATGGGAGTGACTCTTGCGGAAGACAAACTTCAGGAATCAAGGCTGAGATGGTTTGGGCATATGATGAGGAGTGACATAGACGCTTTTGTTAGGAGGTGTGAGATGTTGACCATGGCAGGTCTAAGGAAGAGTAGAGGTAGGCCAAAGAAGTACTGGGAAGAGGTGACTAGGCAGGACATGACGTTGCTTCAGCTTACCGAGGACATGACATTCGATAGGAAGGTGTGGAGGTCAAGAATTAGGATCGAAGGTTGATAGATAGTCAAGAGTTTCTCCTAGTCTTACCGGTAGTATTAGTAATATTCTTATATTTTCTTGTTCCTAGATCTTTTTATTACACGTGTCATTTTTACCAGTATTATTAGTACTATTCTTGTATTTCTTATCTCTAGACCTTTGTTATTATACGTTGTGTCCTTGTTTTTTTCTTGTTGTTATTACTGTTGGTTGCTTCCTTGTTACTATTCCTTGAGCCAAGAGTTTATCGGAAACAGCCTCTCTACCTTCACAAGGTAGGGGTAAGGGTATGCGTACACATTACCCTCTCCAGATCTCACTTGTGGGATTACACTAGATTTGTTGTTGTTGTTGTTATAGATGAGAATTGATGTTGACGTCACTAATAAGTTGTGATGTTGTTATAGATGAGAATTGATGTTCACGTCTTAGTTGTGATGTTAGTACAAATTAATTTATATTCTCGTTGTTGTAAACTATTTTGTTAAGCTAGTTCTTAAATCAAAATCATTATTAGTTAGATTGCTTTTAGATAGAACTAGAATGACCTTTCTATGATGAAACTCGCTTCTTAATGATAGAGACTGAGGTGTGTCCGAGCCATTTTATGGCCGAATTTTAAAAATACTTTTATTATGAAACGACAAAAATGATACATTGTGTCGAGCATACTAACCTGTTTGGCCAAGCTTAAAAAATTAGCTTATTTTGAAGAGTGCTTTTTTTTTTTCAGAAGTTCTTTTCTCAAAAGTACTTCTGATGAAAATCAGTTTGTGTTTGGCTAATTAATTTGAAAAACACTTCTGAGCAGCAATTAATGTTTGACCAAGCTTTCTAAGTGTATTTTTTTCAAAAATATTTTTCAAAAAGTGCTTTTAGACAGAAGCTACTTTTTTCGGTTTCTCCAATACTGTTTCTGCTTCTACTAAAGAATTTTTTTTCCTTCTAAAAGCTTGGCCAAACACTTCAACTTTGAAAAAAAACACTTTATTTTGAGAAAAAAGGCTATTCATGTAGAAGAAGATTCTCTTATGTGAATATAAGTTTATCTAAAGTTATGTTTGAACAAAATGCAGTTTGATTATTGAAAAGTCAACATCGAAAAACTTTTGGATAGATGGAGTATCTAAAAAGAGCAAAAAATAGGTCCCATTATGGTATAATATGTTTAAGAAGTTCTCTTTTTAGGAAGTCCACTATTTTGGGATGAACTAAAATTAGAAGGTGGGTGCTCAATTTGAAGCAGAAAGAGTACAACATCTAAAAGATTCATGATGGAAACTAGGACGTTTGACTACAAAAAAGCAACTTTAATTTGTTCCTAAAATTAGACAAAAGACTACCTTTTTTTTATTGTACAAGCTTTCATGGAATAAAAAATGTAAATTAACGCCGATTTTGGTCACCAAGATGTAATTAGTAAAATTGGAATTGAGTCCTTCAGATAATGGAAAGTTAGAAGTATGGTCGGTATAATTAAAGTATGATATATCATGGATGCCTATGAGCTGTATATTTAAAGTTTAACATGGACAGGGTGGACCAGTAGATCCACAGAGGATTCTTGTATTTGAAGATGCACCCTCAGGTGTCCTTGCAGCCAAGAATGCTGGAATGTAAGTCTATCACCCAGAACTTTAATGTTTGCTGATATGTTTTTAATTTTCTTCAGATAGCTTGAGAGAGCTATGCGATTGCTTTTCAATTAAGCGCTTTAATTAAAATTAAACTTCATAGCACTTCTTCTTTCATGGTTTAAGGAGTTTACTGATACTAATCCCCATGCCCTTCCCACTAAATGTTTGCACAGGTGCATTTCTTGTATTTTGTCTTGTGTATTTTTGCCTTAGTAGCTCTTACTAGGATAGTTTTTCCCTTCGACAACAGTCTTTTGTACTTGAGATCCTGTGCAAAAGGGGTCACGACCCAACTCCCACCGAAGTCGCAACGACGCCTAACACTACTTGTTAGGCAAGCCAACAGTCACGCAAACACAACGAATTTGGATAAACATGGTTTAATGAGCTCAATAATGGAAATATTATGAAATATCTGATGAAAACAACCACAATACTGCTACAACCATCCCAAAGACCTGGTGTCAACGAGCACATGAGTACCACTGAGTATCAAAATATAAGGCCAAATTCTCAATACAACTGTCTGAATAGCAGAAATAATGAAAGAGAACTTCAAGGTCTGCAGACGGTATAACAGCTACTTCATAGTCTCCCAAAAGCTGGTAGCAACAGAACTCTAGAGATCATCTCGTCCAGAAGTGCCTGGATCTGCACGCGAAGTGCAGAATATAGTGTGAGTACAACTGACCCACGACCCCATGCACTCAATAAGTAACAATACTAACCTTGGGCTGAAAGCAGTGACGAGCTAAGAAACAGCAATCAGAGACGAATAGCAATAACCAGTAACAATTTAGAATATAAAGGAAATAGTAGAAGTAGGTAACTCAATGATATTATGTTCAACTTGTTCACATTTCAGAAATTTAGGAATGCTTTGCAAGTGTGAGAAAGCACGGGAGAAAATATTATTGCTTATATTCGATGTTTCAATAAGCTCTATTTATATGTATACATAACTTACTCCTATTTCATAAAGGACTAAGACTAATTACATATATTCACATAACTATTCTAACACTCCCCGTCAAGCTGGTGCATATAAATCATATATTCTGAGCTTGTTACATATGTAGCTAATATGAAGACCAGTGAGGGTCTTGGTGAAAATATCTACAAGTTGATCATTCGACTTTAAAAATTTTTGTAGCAATATCTCCCGAGAGTATCTTTTCTCTTACAAAGTGATAGCCAATCTCAATGTGTTTAGTTCTCTCATGGAATAATGGATTTGATGTAATATGAAAAGCAGTTTGATTATCATACACAAGTCCCATCTGGCTGATCTCACCAAATTTCAACTCCTTGAGCAATTGTTTGATCCAAATTAGCTCACATGTCGCCATAGCCATTGCTCGATGTTCTGCCTCTGCACTAGACCGAGCAACTACATTCTGTTTCTTGCTCTTCCAAGACACCAAATTACCTCCTACTAAGACATGTAGAACATCTATCAGAAGGTGATCCCGTCCAATCAACATTTGAGTATCCAACGATCTGCTGATGGCCTCGATCCTCAAACAATAAACCTTTGCCGGGAGTTGATTTTATATACTGAAGAACACGGACAACTGCATCCTAATGACTATCATAGGGAGAATCCATAAACTGACTCACAACACTCACAGGAAAGGAGATGTCAGGTCTAGCCACTGTGAGGTAATTTAATTTACAAACCAGCCACCTTTATCTTGCTGGATCGCTAAGAGGCTCCCCTTGTCCTAGCAGAAGTTTGGAATTCAGATCCATCAGAGTGTCAATAGGTGTACAACCTGTCACTCCTGTCTGTTCAAGAATGTCTAAGGCATACTTTCGTTGTGAGATCACAATACCTGAGTTACACTGAGCGACTTCAATACCCAGAAAATACTTTAATCTGCCCAGATCCTTGGTCTGAAAGTGCTGAAAGAGATGTTGCTTTAACTTAGTAATACCATCATGATCATTGCCGGTAATAACAATATCGTCAACATAAACGACTAGATAAATACAGAGATTTGAAGTAGAATGCCGATAAAACAAAGAGTAATTAGCTTCACTACGAGTCATGCCAAACTCCTGGATAATTGTGCTAAACTTACCAAACCAGGCTCGAGGAGACTGCTTTAGACCATAGAGGGACCGGCGTAACCGACATACAAGGCCACTAAGACTCCTCCGGAGCAACAAAACCAGGCGGTTGCTCTATATAAACCTCATCCTCAAGGTCATCATGAAGAAAAGCATTCTTAATGTCCAACTGATAGAGAGGCCAATGGCGAACAGTAGCAATCGATTGAAAAAGGTGGACTGATGCTATTTTAGCTACGGGAGAGAAAGTATCACTGTAATCGAGCCCAAATATCTGAGTATACCCTTTGGCAATAAGACGGGCCTTAAGTCGATCAACGTGGCCATGTGGACCAACTTTGACTGCATACACCCAACGACAACCAACAGTTGATTTACCAGAAGGAAGAGGAATAAGCTCCCAAGTACCACTCGTATGTAAAGCAGACATCTCGTCAATCATAGCTTGTAGCCATCCTGGATGAGATAGTGCTTCACCTGTAGACTTAGGGATGGAAACAGAGGACAAAGATGATACAAATGCATAATGGGGTGATGACAGACAATGGTAACTTAAACCGACTTAATGTGGATTAGGATTAAGTGTGGACCGTATACCTTTCCGTAGTGTAATCGGTTGACTAACAGGAGACAAGTTTGCAGTATTAGCAGGGTCAAGTGCAGGACGCAAATCAGGTGGGCCTGATGGGCGCGGACGACGATAATAAGTCAGGAGTGGTGGAGCTGCAGAAGGTTCAACTGGATTAGGTGGTGGAACTGGAGCTATAGGTGGTGGAGCTGCAACTAGAGCTGTAGGTGGTGGAGCTGGAGTTGTAGAGGAAGATGATGGGAGATAGTGACTGAATCTCCAAAAGATGGAACTGGTAGCACCTCAGAAATATCTAAGTGATTACCTAGACCTGTGAAGTATGATTGGGTTTCAAAGAAGATAACATCAGCGGACATAAGGTACCACTGGAGTTCAGGAGAGTAGCATCGATACCCCTTTTGCTTTCTCAAGTAACCCAGAGATATGCACTTAGGAGCACGAGAAGCTAACTTATCTTTCCTGCAGTAAAGTTATGAACAAAACACGTGCTTCCAAAGACACGGGGTGGAAGAGAGAACAAAGGTAAGTGAGGAAACAGGACAGAGAATGGAACTTGATTCTGAATAGCTGAAGATGGAATACGATTAATAAGATAGCAAGATGTAAGAAGGCATCCCCCAAAAACGCAACGGAACATGAGATTGCATGAGTAGAGTACGAGCAGTTTCAATAAGATGTCTATTCTTTCTTTCTGCTACCCTATTTCGTTGAGATGTGTGCGGACAAGGTGTTTGATGAATAATCCCATGAGAGTTCATAAACTGCTGAAACGGGGAAGACAAACACTCTAGGGCATTATCACTACAAAATGTGCGGATAGAAACCCCAGGTTGATTTTGAATTTCAGCGTGAAAGGTTTGGAAAATAGAAAACAACTCGGATTGTTTTTCATTAGAAATATCCAAGTGCACCTGGAATAATCATCAATGAAACTGACAAAGTAGCGGAATCCCAAGGTAGAACTGACCCGACTAGGACCCCAAACATCTGAGTGGACTAAAGAAAAAGATGACTCTACTAGATTATCAAGATGTCGAGAGAAATGGGAGTGGGTATGCTACCGAGCTGACATGACTCGCACTCTATATTGGACAAGTGAGATAAACCAGGTACCATTTTTTGAAGTTTTGACAAACTGGGATGTCCCAATCGTTGAAGGAAGACAAGGTGTGAGTCCATGTGATTTTGCAATGATAAGGTAATAAAATCCATTTGATTCATGCCCGGTACCATTGATTCGCCCCGTACTGCATTCCTGTATAAAAATAAGGTCATCAAGAAATAAAACAACGCATTTAAATGATTTGGCTAAGCTACTAACGACTATGAGATTAAAAGGACTATTGGGAACATAAAGAACTGAATCTAAAGGTAAGTAAGGAAGTGGTCTTGCTTGAGCTATTGCAGTTGTCATGGTTTGAGACCCATTGGCCATTGTGACTGTTGGAAAAGATTGAGAATACGAAATACTAGTGAAAAGAGATTTGTTACCAAAAATATGATCAGATGCACCTGAATCAATGACCCAAGAATCGGAGGATGAAGATTGGGAGACACAAGTCACGCTATTACATGTTTGAACAATAGAATCTGTCTCTGAAGATGTCTGTTTAATAGCTTTATATTGAAGAAACTCAATATGATTTGGTAGAGAAACCATCCAACTATCCATAGTATTGGATCCCATGTTGCTACAATTAATTTCTCAAAATCTTCACTAAAAGTTATAGGGTTAACTTGAAATAATGAAATTCAGTAACTTCTTGAAAACTGAAGATATATCTGGTAAACCACTATTCATTGCGGAGAAAAAGAGCAGTAATTTTTCAGCGTGGTAGGTCTGAAAAATAGAGAACACTGTAGCCCGCCGGAAAATTCCAAAGTTGTTGGAATTTGTCGGAAATAGCACTGATGGACTCGAAATTGTTGTGCGACCAGGCTGTCCTAAAGAAGCTTGGCCAAAAAATGGCCGGAGAAGCACGCACGCGTCGGCGCGTGGGACAGACGCGCTAGCGGAATCGCAGATCTGGTGGCGCGTGGAGCGTTTGTTGCCTGAGAATCTTTTTAGGGTTTGGTCGCCGGAGGTTTCTGAGTCCTAATGTTGGTATTTGGTTTGTGCACAACACTCACCAAATGTGACATGATGCAAATCAGTCAAATGGTGACTGAGTTATTTCTTCTTGGATGTCGCTGGATTGACACAACGATCTTTTCTCAATAATGCTTTGATATCATGTGAGAAAGCACGGGAGAAAATATTATTGGTTATTTTCTGCTCCTTCTGTTCCAATTTATGTGAACCTATTTGACTGGGTACAGATTTAAGAAAAAATGAAAACGTTTTGAATTTGTGGTCCTAAACAAGTCAAAAAAGGGTCTAGAGTTTTTGTTGTGGTCATTAAAGCTTCTCATTAAGGGTACAATTGCAAGTTTAAGCTAAATAGTTTCTAAATTTAGGAAAGGATCATTCTTTTTGGAATGGACAAAAAAGAAAATATGTTCACATAAACTGGAACTGAGGGAGTATGTTACAATAAGCTCCATTTATATGTATACATAACACATAACTTACTCCTATTACATAAGGGACTAAGACTAATTACATATATTCACATAACTATTCTAACACCAAGTATAACAGTTTAAGTCCAACACGGACAAGACACTTCATTTACCAGCTAGCATGAGGAAAGTACATCTCTATCCCTACATGTCAAATATACATGTCAAATCAACAATATCACAGTGAAACTGTGAGAAAGCACGGGAGAAAATATTATTGATTATCGAAAGTGTTGTACATCGCCATATTTATATACAGTGATTACATAATAATAGGTATTTACTTCCCGATGTGGGACACTATACACGACTAACTACTTAACACTCCCCCTCAAGTCGGTGCATATAAATCATATGTACTGAGCTTGTGGTAGATGTAACTAATACGAGAACCAGTAAGAAATTTAGTGAAAATATCTGCTAGCTGATCATTCGATTTCACAAACTTTGTAAAAATATCTCCTGAGAGTGTCTTTTCTCTAACAAAGTGACAGTCGATCTCAATGTGTTTAGTCCTCTCATGGAACACTGGATTTGACGCAATATGAAGAGCAGCTTGATTATCATACGCCAGTTCCATCTTGCTGATTTTCTCCGAACTTCCAACTCCTTCAGGAACTGCTTGACCCAAATTAGCTCACATGTTGCCATAACTATGGCCAGATATTCGGCTCCGGCGCTAGATCGAGCAACTACATTCTGTTTTTTGCTCTTCCAAGAGAAGAAATTACCTCCTACTAGAACACAATATCCAGACGTAGAATGTCTATCAGAAGGTGATCTTGCCCAATCAGCATCTGTGGACCCAATAATCTGTTCGTGGCCTCGATCCTCGAATAGTAATCCTTTGCTTGGAGCTGACTTTACATACTGAAGAATGCGAACAACTGCATTCCAGTGACTATCACAGGGAGAATCCATAAACTGACTTACAATACTCACCGGAAAAGAAATGTCAGGTCTAGTCACTGTGAGGTAATTCAACTTGCCAACCAACCTCCTATATCTCGTAGGATCTCTAAGAGGCTCCCCGTGTCCTAGCAGAAGCTTAGCATTCGGATCCATAAGAGTGTCAACAGATTTGCAGCCCATCATTCCAGTCTCCTCAAGAATGTCTGAGGCATACTTCTTCTGTGAAATAACAAGACCTGAGCAAGATTGAGCGACCTCAATAACTAAAAAATACTTCAATCTGCACATATCCTTAGTCTGGAAGTGCTGAAAGAGATGTTGCTTTAGATTAGTAATACCATCCTGATCATTGTCACTAATAACAATATCATCAACATAAACCACCAGATAAGTACCCAGATTAGGAGCAGAATGCCGAAAAAACACAGAGTGATCAGCTTCACTCCGAGTCATGTCGAACTCCTGAATAACTATGCTGAACTTACCAAACCAAGCTCAAGGGGACTGCTTCAAACCATATAGTGACCTGCGCAATCGGCATACAAGACCACTAGACTCCCCCTGAGCAACAAAACCAGGTGGTTGCTCCATAATAAACTTCTTCCTCAAGATCACCGTGGAGAAAAGCATTCTTAATGTCCAACTGATAAAGAGGCCAATGACGTACAGTAGCCATGGACAAAAAGAGACGAACATTTGCTACTTTAGCCACGGGAGAGAAAATGTCACTATAATCAAGCCCAAAAATCTGAGTGTATCCTTTTGCAACAAGACAAGCCTTAAGCCGATCAACCTGGCCATCCGGGCCGACTTTGAATAAACCCAATGACAACCAACAGTAGACTTAGCTGAAGAAAGAGGAACAAGTTCCCAAGTGCCACTCGCATGTAAAACAGACATCTCGTCAATCATAGCCTGTTGCCATCCTGGATTAGATAGTGCCTTACCTCTAGACTTAGGGATAGAAACAGTGGACAAAGTTGATATAAAAGCATAATGAGGTGATGACAGACGATGATAACTTGGACTTAATGGGGATTAGGATTAAATGTGGATCGTACACCTTTGCGGAGTGCAATTGGTTGACCAAGAGGAGGCAAGTTCGCAGTAGGTGCAGAATCTGATGCAGGACGTGAATCACTTGGGCCTGATGCTGGACGTGGACGACGATGACAAGTCAAGAGTGGTGGAGCTGCAGAAGGTTGAACTGGACTAGGTGGTGGAACTGGAGCTATAGGTGGTGGAGTTGCAATTGGAGTTGTAGGTGGTGGAGCTGGAGTTGTAGAGGAAGATGAATGGGAGATAGTGACTAAATCTCCAAAAGATGAAATTGGTAGCACCTCAGAAATATCTAAGTGATTACCTGGACTTGTGAAGTATAATTGGGTTTCAAAGAAGGTAACATCAGCGGACATAAGGTACCGCTGGAGGTCAGGAGAGTAGCATCGATACCCCTTTTGTGTTATCGAGTAACCCAGAAATACGCACTTAAGAGCACGAGGAGCTAACTTATCTTTTCCTGGAGTTAGGTTATGAACAAAACATGTGCTTCCAAAGACACGGGGTGGAAGAGAGAACAAAGGTAAGTGGGGAAACAGGACAGAGAATGGAACTTGATTCTGGATAGCTCTAATTAATAAGATAGCAAGATGTAAGAATTGCATCACCCCCAAAAACGCAATGGAACATGTGATTGTATGAGTAGGTTACGAGCAATTTCAATAAGATGTCCATTCTTTCTTTCAGCTATCCCATTTTGTTGAGATGTGTACGGTCAAGATGTTTGATGAATAATCCCACGAGAGTTCATAAATTGCTGAAAGGGGGAAGACAAATACTACAGGGCATTATCACTACAAAATGTGCTGATAAAAACCCCAAATTGATTTTGAATTTCAGCTTGGAAGGTCTGAAAAATAGAAAACAACTCATATCGATTTTTCATCAAAAATATCCAAGTGCACCTGGAATAATCATCAATGAAACTGACAAAGTAGCGGAATCCTAAGGTAGTACTGACCCGACTAGGACCCCAAACATCTGAATGGACTAAAGTAAAAGGTGACTCTGCTCGATTATCAAGACATCGAGGGAAATGGGAGCGGGTATGCTTACCGAGCTGACATGACTCACACTCTAGAGTGAACAAGTGATATAAACCAGGTACCATTTTCTGAAGTTTTGACAAACTGGGATGCCCCAACCATTTATTTAATTAATTTGGTGAATTAGTAATAGGAGAAGTTGTTGAAGGAAGACAAGATGTGAGTCCATGTGATTTAGCAAGAATAAGGTAATAAAGTCCATTTGATTCACCCTCGGTACCAGTGATCCGCCCCATACTGCGTTCCTGTACAAAAACAAGGTCATTAAGAAATAAATAGCGTATTTAAGTGATTTGGCTAAGCGATTAACAGCTATGAGATTAAAAGGACTACTAGGAACATAAAGAACTGAACCTAAAGGTAAGGTAGGAAGTGGGCTTGCTTGATCTATTGCAGTTGCCATGGTTTGAGACCCATTGGCTATTGTGACAGTTGGAAAAGATTGAGAATACGAAATAGTAGTGAAAAGAAATTTGTTACCAGAAATATGATCTGATGCACCTGAACCAATGACCCAAGACTCAAAAAGGATGAAGATTGGGAGACACAAGTCACGCTATTACCTGTTTGAACAACAAAAGCTATCTCAGAAGATGTCTGCTTACATGCTTTGTACTGAAGGAACTCAATATAATCCGCTAAAGAAACCATCCAACCATTCAAGTATCGATTCCCATTTTGTTACGACCAATTTCTAACAACCCCCGTGAGGCCTAGCTAACTCCCAAAAGTGTAAAAGAAACTACTGTTCACTTTCACTGTTTCACTTTACTGTTCACAGGAAACACTGTAGCTCGCCGGAAAATAAAAAAGTCATCAGAATCTGATGTAAACTTGATGGGTAGGCTCGGAAAAGCCTCGCGATCAGGTTTTCCTAAAGGTCGGCCAAAAAATGGCCGGAAACAGGTACATGCTCTGGCGCGTGGGACAGACACACCGTCGGAAACCCTTCTCTGGCCGGCGCGTGAGGGTGCGTGGAGGGTCATTTTCCGGAGATTATTTCTGGGGTTTGGTCGCCTTTGTCTTAGGGACTTTGGGGTGGTGTTGGATTTTGCACAACACCAAGGAAAAAGGATTTTGCTGCGGACAACCTCGTAAGTCGCTGAAAAATTGCACGACGACGAGGTCTTTCTTCCCGAAAGTCGCTGAAATGATGCACAACGATAAATTTCTTACTAATGCACTGATACCATGTGAAAAAGCACGAGAGAAAATATTATTGATTATCTAAAGTGTTGTATAACGCGTTATTTATATACAGTGATTACATAATAATAGGTATCTACTTCCCGATGTGGGACACTATACATGACTAACTACTTAACAGAAACCATTAAGATTAACCACACATCAGCACTTAGCACTGTACGGGTGCCTGGCATAACTGCCTATCATCAAGCACGTATATAAAATATTGTGCCTGCGCCCGCTGTTGGCATGTCAGACACCGGAGGGACGGATTCTGCCCAAGCACTAACCATAATCATATAGCCTAATAGTGTGGCCTGGTGCACACGTCGCCCCAAATCATTAACACGTAGTTCAATATGAACCTGGCGTGCGCGTCACCTCAAAATCAATACCAATCGGCCCTTTGGCCCAAGCTCAATCATCAACTGGTCAAGTCTCACTTAACCACATCTCACAATATTCAATTCAACAATGTTACACATATGAGGCATCGACAACATGTGAGGAATCAAATAAGAAAGTACTGAGACAGATATATCACACACGGATATAGCATCATGATTGAGAGCATGTGCACTATTAAGACAAATAGCTCAGAAACAACAAGAATAGCCCTATCGAGTCTCAAACAAATAGCACATAGCCTAGACATGATTTCTAACATGAATCATAATTCAAATGATCATACAAGATTAGAAACATGGATAGAACGAGGCACGATAGCAAACTAATCCCATAATAGTCTAAAAGCCACCTCAAATCATGAATACACCGGTGCGCGCACGCACGTCCGTCACCTAGCGCGTACGTCACCCCAATACTCCAAATCCGAATTATTTACCTCAAAACTCGGGACTCAATACTCCAAAAAGCCTTTCCCACGCGAATTAGCCTCCGAACGACTCGAATCTATTCACAAACAACTTAATATCATCAATTAATACCGTAGGAAACAACTTCGAAAAATAGAGCTTCGATTTTTATTAAAATCAAATAATCAACCCAAAAAGTCAACATCGGGTTCGCACCCTAGAACCCGGTCAAACTCACAAATTACGAACACCCATTCAATTACGAGTTCAACCACACTAATTTCATGCAATTCCGACTTCAAATCGGCCTTCAAATCCCATTTTATACTTTAGGAAAGTTTTTACTAGAATCCCCAATTTTTTCACTTTAAATCACCAATTAAATGCTAAAAACAAAGATAGAATCATGATAATAATAAATCCGAGTAAAAAATACTTACCCCAATCCAAATCGTGAAAATTCCCTCCAAAATCACCAAAAGTCAAGCTCTCTAACTCGAAATTGTGATATAATAACCAAACCCTCGAAATAGAGTATTTTAAAACATTCTGCCAGGCATACCCTTCGTGATTGTGGCCACATCTTCGCGATCGCGAAGAACAAACTTCCAGCTCCTCAAAAGACCCTACGCGAACGCGAGGCCAAGGACGAATGCGAAGCATAACACACCCTGACACTATGCGAATGTAGCCATAGCTTCGCGATCGGCGAAGGCTTACAACCAGATGCTCCTAGCCGGCCTACCTTCTACGCAAACGCGACGATCATAATGCTATCGCGAAGGCCACTGCATACCAAACCATTGCGAACGCGATTACCACTTCGCGAACGCGAAGAACAACCTGCCTGCCTTCCAAAAATACACTACGCGATCGCGACAGCCCTTCCGTGATCGCAAAGAAGAAAACCAGACATCAGAATCAGCTATGCCAAAACATGGAGAAACGGTCCGAAACCCATCCGAAACACACCCGAGACCCCAGGACCCCATCCAAGCATACTAAGCATACTAACAAGTTCTAAAACAAAATACGAACTTACCCGAATCCTCAAATCACATCAAACAACACCAAAATCACGAATCGTACTTCAATTCAAGCCTAATGAAACTAATGAACTTTCAACTTGCAAAACTCATGCCGAAACATATCAAATCAACTCCGAATTACCTCAAATTTTGCACGGACCTATTCCAACTCTCGGAACCAAAATCCGAACCTGTTATCAACAAAGTCAACTCATGGTCATACCTTTCAACCTTTAACCTTCAACTTTTCAACTTTCGTTAATAAATACCAAATCAACCTACCAACCTACGGACCTCCAAATCAACATCTATACACACTTCTAAGTTCAAAATCACCATACCAAGCTATTGGAATGATTAAAACACCATTTCAGAGTCATCTACACAAAAGTCAAATTCCGATCAACTCTTTCAACTTAAGCTTCCAACCTTGGGACTAATTGTTCCAATTCACTTCAACACATCCCTGAAATCAAACCAACCACCCCGACAAGTCACATAACTACAAAAGAACATAAAAGAGGCAATAAATAGGAGAACGAGGCTAGAATACACAAAACGACCAGCCGAGTCGTTATAACACTGATTTATTTTATGAGCATGGTCACTCGTCTAAATATATTTCTCAATAATTTGGCACTAAGATTATGTTTTGTTGATTAACTCATAGATGGTATAAATCTCTTGAAGATAACCCCTAGTTAAAATTTATTGAAGGAACAATATGATTTTGGTATGGTTCTCCATGTCTGAGCTACGTGCTCAGTATAGCAAACAAGGTTACCTTTTATATATCTTTCTATTGCAGTGACGACACTTGTTTCATCTAGCTGCTAGTTTTTGTCCATTCTCCTCTTTCTGGATGTCTGACAAGTCAATTTACTTGGTCTCCAAGCCTTCTTTTTTCAGGATCTTGCTTTTTTCTTCCTCCTATTGTGAATTTTGTCTTGACTTTCAAGAAACTCTGAACCTATCAAGTTTGACGACGCTTCCTCGTGTTATAATTTAAATTCTTTTTCTGCCCCTTCAGGGTCATCTGATAAGCAAAAAGATTTATATTACTTTTCCTCCTTCAACTGCCTCAGTTGTTTGCTGCTTTACCAGGACCCTGAAATTTCCTCTGACACCCACGCAAACTCCAGCATTTACCCATGATGGATAGACACAACAGTCCTTGTATGTGTCCTTAAATATACAGACACAAATATCTTGCTAATAGTGATCATCAGAGTCCTTGTAACACGGTTCCTTTTTGGTGTTTTTCTGGTTTTTGTCTTTTCAAATAAGTTTCTAATGGAGTTTTCCTGTTTTAGCCATTATAAGGCTATCTTTTTTTCTTCTTGTTTTAATTTGATATATTCGGATGTCTTCAGTGTGGAGTGTTAACCATTTTCATAACCTTTGAACTTTCTCACCTTTGTTTCTTACTATTATTACTGTCGAGTTCCCACATTGGTGGGATGAGGGTTTCATGGTCTCTTTAAAAGGTATTGGGTAATTCTTACTACATGAGCTAACTTTCTGGGTTGAGTTAGATCCAAGGTCCAATTCTTTCACATGGTATCAGAGCCAGGCCTACCCAATTCTTGTTTTATCCGATGTTGGTACCTCATATTATATTGTTCGTGCTCCAGATATCTAGTCCTGAACGTGCGGGGGTTTTGAGTTTCCACATCATGGGATGAGGTTTTCATGGTATGTCTTGGAAAATCCTTATCTCGTGAGCTAGCTTTTGGGATTGAGTTAGACTCAAAGTCCATTTCTTTCACAATTTGTTTGTGGGTTCTAAGAGGCATGTAGCATGCTTTAACTACTAAACATTCCCGAAGTTCTCTTTGTTGATGAGGAGTTTTTCCTGGTAGATGCAACGTATGCCAAGCGAGTCCTGAAGTTGCATTTTAATTTTCAGTGATGCAGAAGATTACTTGTTAGAAACTAGAAACGAAAGGGAAGAAGAAAATAAGAGGTAATATGGAAGAAAGTTGGTCTCTTAAATTGGTCCAGTTATTGTTTGAAATTTTGAATGGGAAGTAAATGTGAACAAATTTCCTTTGCACATTTTCCTTTACAACCCTAAAAATGAGATGTGCTCAAGTTCCTTTCACTTTAATTTTTCTTTTATTTTTGCTCCTTTGCTCTTCCATCCTTCCTTTTGTGAAAAAGGTTATGATATAGTTACCTTCTGCCAGCCATGTTTTTTTCCAGCAAAAATATGGTGAAGCAAAAGGAAAAAGAAAAGAAGAAAAGAAACTTTTCTCGACAAAGATGCAAAAAGAGGGGCAGTTATTTGCTATATTTATCCTTAATTTTCATTCTTACTGACGATGAATTCAATTCTGTGTTTGTACAACAAAGCAAAATGCTCCTGCATCTTTTCATTCTGATGCATACCCAAGAATTCATTGAAGATATCTTGTATGCCTCTTGCATGTTTAGATGAAGTCACTGATCTTGCTCTTATCTCCATAGCACGTTGTTGTCTACTTTGTTCCTGATTTTTTGCCTTGATGTTATGTAAGGTGTTTTCCATACGAATGTGTAAAAGCTCTGCTCATGATTAGGGTATCATCATCTACTGACGTGGGTTTTATGCACTGCATGCAGGTCAGTGGTTATGGTTCCAGATGCAAGGTTGGACAGTTCATATCATGAAGTTGCTGATCAGGTTTTGAGTTCTTTACTTGATTTCAACCCAGCCGATTGGGGGTTGCCTCCATTTGAAAATTCATCAACCAAACTAGATTAGAAAACTCGATTAGTTTATTTTGATCTTGATCCTAAAGTTCCCAAACCGAGCCGTATTATGAGTTCAAAACTCAATTTTTGGGGTTCGCCTCCGGTTGTTAATTATAGAGCTTCATGCTTGACTCATTATTTTAGATACTGAAGATCCATTTCTGAAATTGAAGATTTGTTGTATTTCAACTCATGCATGTGTCCATAAATTTTTTTTCCTTTGATATCGGCAAACCACATTTCCCCACTCACAGCAGCCAAGTGGCCATTTTCCACTTCGTTCCCATGTCCATCTACACCTTGTAGGGCTCATATTAAATGCACTTGTCCTTCCAACATATGTTATACTTGTTTTTCTTCTTCTGATAATCGTGATGTCCAGGAAATTTAAGCTCATCTCGACTAATTTTATTGAGTATTTACTGCCTCCTACCAGCACAGGTACTGAATAATTTTATCTATAATAGCTTGGACATATGAGGAAAAAGCACCAAGCATTTTTGCCTCTGTTGAGATTTGAAACTAAGATCACATGGTTCTCAACCAGTTTCATTGACCATTATGTCACACTCTTTGGTGCCATATGTTTTAGTTGTTTAAGATGCAGCAATCTAAAGACATTTCTTGGTGCAACTGAAAAACGTGAATTTCTATGTGGTTGTAGATTAGAGAGGCCCGCACTTTCTTTTAGTCTTTATTGAACTCAATAATAATAATAATAATATGCTTTCACATGCAACCTTAACATCACCATAAAAGCTGTTGCTGTGATTAAATCTTCATTTCTCACATTTGTTTTTCCCATTTAAGTTCTAGTGAGCTTTTCTTTGTTTTCGGGCCTTCTCTGAACCCGTGAATAACGGGAGCTTAGTGCACCGGACTGTCCTTTATACAAGCTGGTTGTCAAGAGATTTAATTCGTAGTTTCCGCTTAGCCTCTACAATTGATTGAGTGTGTTGGTTTGGTGATCACATTGCTTTCCACGATTTTTTATTACTTAATATAGCTAATCATTTTATCGGAGGTGATCTACCCACTGAAACTTGGAAAAGTAGTATTTTTTTATTGGTAAAACTCATTTTTCATCCACTAAGTAGGTCAGAAATAGTCAAAGTCAACTTGTCTAGGAATTTGAAGTTTTAAAATGTGTTAAATGTTCAAGCCAATATAATTCAACATAAACTCATTGTAAAAAAGTTATGGTGCTATACAATTTGTTAGCATTACAATCTTCTCCAGCCGTACAAGCACGTCGGAAACACTGACTTCAACTTTTTCAAGAAACAAAACTATTGGTTTCAATTGGTAAAGAAAAGAGCTAGTTAACAATTCATTACCTGTTTGTTTCAATAGGCAACGAAACGAAAGAAATCATAATACAAGAAAAGAAAGGAGTGAGAGCAAGTTAGAAGAGTTCTTTTCAATAGTGAATTTATTTTGTTCGTCTTAGTTTGAGAGCTGTTGATCCTTGCCTGAGTACTAGAATTCCAAACTTTTTGTACCTGGCGTGTCCTATCATTCTTGGGTAAAGAACAGTTAATGCTCAATTAATGCTCGCCATCCCACTTTAAAAAGGTTAGAAAATAATGGAATGAGATTTGCTGTAATTTGCATTTGTCCTCCTAATGCTTCTCAAAATGTGATGATTGTATAAAACCAAAGTTGACAAAGTTGGTATGTTTATTTATAAAGTTCTATTCAAATTTTGAATTGTACTTCACAAGTAACTTCCAACAAGTTTATAAATACGATTGATATCCAGCTATCCTTTTTGATCTGTTCGATCCCAAAAATCATTGGTTTAAATTACCAAAGACATCTTAAATTTAACTCAAAAAGCATGTCACATCATTTTTTATTTCTTATAACTTCTTTAGGTTACATAGAAAACTTTCAGAAAGGGAAAAAAAAAAAAAAGAACTCGTTCTTTTTTTTTTTAATTGCTAAAACGACAAGATGTATTAAAGCAGGAAATTAAAAAGTGTTATTACAACATGGAACCGATCTTAACAATGCAGTTTCTAACAAGTCTTTGCGGTAATTAAAGAAAGCAAATAAAGGCAGTGTGCCCCAAAATGTATCTTCACGTTTAGCATATCCTTCCAGCATCTGTGTACATGCGTAATGTGCTAGAACGTGTGCGACTGAGTTTGCTTCACAGTATATGTGCTTGACTGGTGGCTGATTCATTGCTGCGAAGAGGAACCTGCAATCATTTTTAAAGTTATGTGAGCATCATTAGTCATGTGAGGTTTTATGATTATTGACAATACCTGACAGTCAGTTTCCACAACCAGTGGCATTAAGTTTTTAGTAAAGGCTAGATCCAGTCCCTTCCATAGGGCTGTAAGTTCTGCTTGTAGTGGCGTGTTAGCCACAACACGACTGGAGAACCCTGCTATCCAGTTTCCCTGGGAATCTCTAATGATTCCTCCTGCTCCTCCATAGTTGGAGTTTTTTCAATGTGCACCATCTATGTTGAGTTTATAGATATTTTGTGGTGGTGTCACCCATTGTAGTTGAATTCTTGTGGATTGCTGGTGAGTTGTTTTCTGTTTGGTGAGGCAGAGGTATTCAATAGCTTGGGCAACTGGTATTTTGTTGGCGATTGTTGTGGAGGTTTTTTTGAATAGGTTCTTGTTGCGGTGTAGCCAAATATGCCATAGAGTAATGAGTGTGATAATGGATAATGGAACTTGTGTTTGGTTTGGTAGAGTTATTGAGTCAGTGGAATTACATAGTTCTTTAATCAACATGCTGAAATTTGGTGGATTAAAGTCTATATGTAAGATGGTCCAGATGGGGGAGTTGCGTGGGCAATGGAGAAATATGAGTTCTGTGTGTTCCACTAGATTGTAGTGAGGACAAAGTGGTGATGGAATTATTTTCCTGTAGTATAGCATGGATGCTGTAGTAGGCGCTTTATGATTAGTATCCACATGAAGTGTTTTAGTTTGTTATGGCAGTTGGCTTTCCATATCCAAATGTGTTCGAAGTCCCTTAGTGGTCGTGTAGATAGGCAATTCCTAATTAAAGAGTAGACTTACTTTGTAGCGAAGGAGCCATCATTGGTTGGTTTCCAAAAGAAGTTATCATTGGCAGTTTCGGAGAATGGCATATAGGTGTTGTGGATTAATGATTGGATATTTGCAGGGAGTTCAAAGGTTAATTGGCTTAGATCCCAAGAATTTGGTTGTAATATGTCTGAGAGATTTGTCCCCAAGTCCGTATTTGCTAGTGGACCTTGGATGAGAGACCTTAAAGGCAGCTGTGTGATGGTCCAGTTATCCTTCCAAAGGTTGATGTGGTTGCCATTCGCTATATTCCAAGCTAATCCTTTTGCAAAGAATGGATGAGCTTGAGCAAGGCTTTTCCACACATAAGAGTCAGTTGCGGTTGTGGTGAAATCTTTGTGTTCCTGTCTTGCTTTGTATTTGTGACTTAACACCTGTGCCCATAGACTGTTGGGGCTGTAGTGGAGGCGCCAAAGAATGCCGCAAAGAAGAACTAAGTTTTTGCTCTTGGAATTATAAAGACGGCAGAATACATCGACAACCATTTAAACTTGTCCATATTTTTCACTTCAATACTTTATCTTAAATCTGTTCTATTTGAACACTTCAACGACATTTCAAATGTGTTATTTAAACACAATGTGCTGACATGACAAGAAAGTATTTCTCACATTTTCAGGCGCGTGAAAATCATCCAAAAAGCATACTCCACATGCTTCTTGCTGGAAAATGAATAGCTTTGCTGGAGAAATTTTCCGTTGAATTTTTCTTTTTCATTTTTCAGACCTGTGGCCCCATATCACCTTCTTCCTCAAACTCTTTCAATATTTTCACACCCAAACGCCGGCCAATCCAACCAAACTATCTACTGAAATTGTGGCCAACAAGTTTTGCCAAAACAAAATCAGCAAATCCAGATTGGAAATTAACATCAAGATTTCTCTTTGTAATTTTGAACAAAAGCAAAAGAACTGGGTTAATTATGGAGTGTGGATTTTCATTCAACCTTTACAAAAGGTGATTTTGAGCAGCCATTCAAGAACTTTCCTATCTATGAGATTATCATCGATGGCAAGAACATGGACTTCTTCAGAATTCATAGGTGCGCACAAATTCAAGTTCCTCCATCTTCTCTTCCCTCCACCTCCGCGAAAACTCTGTTCCTTGCCATATCTTCCAATCACAAGTTTCCTTTTGAACTTGAAAAACAAACTCAACCCAAAAATATGTTTTGGAAGAACAAGTGGGAGAACAGAATTCTTTCAAGTTTTTGCAACACACAGTAAAAGTTATAATAATTTCTTTGCTATTTCCAGTACTGGCATTAGGACAAGTTCCAAAGAATTAATATAGCAAAAACGAGTGGGAAGGGGGAGAAGAAGCAGCAGCGGGAGGGAACGGATTTGTCGGAGAAGAATTGTATGGAGGAGGGGAGAGGGTTTTCTGCTATTTTTGTTTTCTTTGTTAATTACTATTGTCATTTTTAAGAAAGTTAGACGTGTCAGTCATTTATTTGTTCATTTGATACGTCACAACTTTGTATTTTGGCTGCCTATCAATTTTGTGTCAAAAGATACATTTGAGATATTATCATTTTGAGATGTGGTTGGAGTGTTCAAATGGAACACACTTAAAATGGAGTGTCTAAGTGAAAAGTGCGGACAAGTTTAAGTGATTGTCGATGTGTTCTGCATAAAAAGACCTAGTCCTCCTTCTTATTTTGGGGATGTTACAATATCCCAATTAACGTGGTGGAGTCTCCTTTTTTCTGTGGTTGAGCCCAAAAGGAAGTCTCTTTGAGTACGGTTTATATGTTTTTTTAGTAGAGGTAGGCAAGTAGTTGAGTTGCACGGAGTGTGTAGGTATTACTGCCAAAAGCGACTGGATTAGAGTGGTTCTTCCTGCTTGGGTTAGGAACTTTGCTTTTCAGCCCTTAAATCTTGTATTCATTCTATCAAGTATGAATTGATAATCAGAGCTTTTTGCTTGTTGATTAGTGATTGGGAGGCCAAGATACTTCCTTATATTGTTTGTTACTTTAATGCTAAGCATTATGGAAAGTGTGCTCTGAGTATTGCTATCTACATTCCTTGAGAAGAGGATTTTTGATTTTTTAAAATTTATCTGCTGGACAGATTGTTGGGTGATGGAGTTGAATATATTTATGATCGAAGCAGCACTAGTTGCATTTGCCTCAGAGGATAGGATAAGGTCATCTGCGAATAGTAGATGGGATATGGGTGGACCTGTTTGACTAATTTTTATAGGTTTCCATTGACAAATGTCTACAACATGGTCAATATATCTAGTAATTGATTGCATATAGATGATGAAGAGGTAGGGGGATAATGGGTCTCCTTGACATATACTACGAGAGGGTTCAAAGAATTCTGTTGGTTGGCCATTGGCTATTATAGAAGCAGATGATGTTGAGACGCAGTTCATAATTAGAGTAACCAATTGGGCAGGGAAGTTTAAGGTATGTAGGGAATTTCTAAGGAAGGACCATTCCAGGCGATCAAATGCTTTTTCTAAGTCTAATTTAAATATAGTTGAGAAAAGGCCGTATCTTATTCACAATGATTTTTGTGATTGTCTTGTAGATCGTAAATGAGAGATGTATTGTGGGTTTTATTTTAGGGATGAGAGAAACATGTGTCTTGTCTATCTCAAGGTCAATTGTGAGGGTTTGGAAAGCTTGTAAGCATGTGTTAACGATCGAGGGACATGTGTCCCCCCAATATTTCTAGAAGAAAATCGGGTAAATACCATCTGGACCGGTGCTTTGAGTGGCATAAAAGATTTTATTGCTTTGTGTATTTCAAATGTATTTATGTTTGTACTAAGGAACTCTTTATCATTGTCGCTGAGAATGTTGAGAGTGCTTGGATTATGGGTAACATGTTTAGAACAAAAGGGTAATTTGGTAGTGTAGATATCTATAAAATATTTTAAGATAATGCTTCGTATATTATGTAGGTCAAAAGTCCAGTTGCCTATTGAGTCATTTATCCCTAGGATTCTGTTTTTTCTGCTTCGTTGTATAGCCGAAATGTGGAAGAATTTTAGTATTGGCATCACCATTATTTAGCCATCGGACTCTAGATTTTAATTTCCAGAAATCCTCTTCGTTTTTTAGGATTCCATTATATTCGCAAATGAGTTTTTCCTCAAGGTCTATGTGGAAGTCTCTTTTGTGAGTAGGATGCATATTTTGGATACCTATTATTCTATTTTGTAAGTTTTGTTTCTTTTTAAAAATGTTTCCAAAAGTGCTCTTGTTCCAAGGCTCGACAAGTTTTCTGAAGGATGATATGGTATTCCTGTAGTTAATATTGTTTGACTAGTGATAATTGGCAATACTGTTAAAGTCAGGGTGGTCTAGCCATAATGTTTCAAAGCGGAATACGTGGTGGGATTTTCCCATAGGTTTTGTTAGATTCAAGATGATGGGACAATGGTTAGAACGCTTACGTGGCAAACGAGACACAATTGCATCTAGGTATGTCCCTACCCATTCCGGGTTGGCAAGGAAGCGCTCTAATCTTTCCAGAATTTGGTGGTCACTTTTTTCCTTTTATTTGTCCACATGAACCTAGGCCCCGTGAATCCTCGGTCAATCATATTAAGATTGTCTAGGCATTGTATAAAGGCAGTAGTCCTAGTATTATTAATTGGCCTTCCTTCAAACTTTTCAGAGGCCGATGTCACTTCATTAAAATTCCCACAGAGAAGCCAAGGCAAAGTATGGTTTTTAGCAACAGTTTCTAAGTTATTCCATAATATTTTTCTATTAGCTAAATTTGTACTTGCGTAAACTAAGGATAAAAGCCAACTGCGGGATGTTCCTCTTACCTGGATATTGACCTGGATCTCCTGATCAGTGGTGGCAACAGGGTCAGCAGTAAGCTCTTCTTGCTTCCACATTAAGGCACCACCGCCAGAGTACGCATCTGCACTAAGATCAATAGGTCAGTGAAATTTACAAACTCCATGAGGTCGTAATGGCTCTACATGCGTGTCTATGTAAGGCATATGATGAAGGGCTTGTTCCACTCTACGAGGTCCTTGAAGCTCCGCTTGAATTCTGGGCTGTTACAACCTCTGCAGTTCCAAAAGAGTATCTTCATCTAGGGCTCACTGACGATCCTCGAACTCCCTCCCGGAGCTAGTGACATAAGCAGATGGGCGGTTAGTGGGTGGTCCACCCCATTGTCCATCAGAGTGTCCTTCACCATCAGTGTTAGAATTAGCAGGATAACATATTTGTGAAGGATTGAGAATGGGTAGGAGCGGATGTTCATTGCTATCCTCAGGACATTTGTTGGAACAATTATGAAGCACCTTTTTTCTCTATTTTTGTTGAGGGTCATTGACAGTGATTCTTGCAATGTGATGTTCCGGAGAGTTTGATCGAGGATGTTTGGCGCCAGCTGTTCGGGCTCAAGCACCATAGTCGCTGCGTCCTCCATATTCAAAGGGGATAGTGGCTCTAGTGGGATTAGTTGATCCTCAATATCTAGGTTCTCCGGCAGGACTTGTTTTGGGGACAAGAGCAACCAGTTGGTCAGTGGGGATGCAGTCTCCTCCTAGTTCTGAGGGGAGGATGAGGGTTCCTGTTGCTGGTGTGCGTTGTGCTTGCCTAGCTGTTGGACAAGATCCAACGCTGCTATCTCCTGGGTGTAAAGTGACTGTAGCGCTGCTGTTGCTTGATCGTTGGTGTGGAGACCTTGTTGTATTATTTGGATTAGCTCTTGGGTTGTTTCCAGTATCAAGGCTGCCTGTTGTTGGGTGGGAGTCACTGGATTCTGATTTGCATGTGAGTAGTGAGTGTTGGGATCCTGCTGAATATGGTGTTTTGTAGCCCACTTTTGGTTCATGAGGCAATACTTGTAGTTGCTCGTCTGATTGTAGTAGATTGGTGGTTGATGACAGTTGGAACGGGGATTGTCGTTTGGAAGTAGAAGTTGGTTATTTGTGGATAGCCATTGGGGTTGGTAGTCTTCTTCTTCCCTGTGATGGCTGCCATAGTGGTGATTCTGGTGGTGTTGGTAGTAGTGGTGGTTCTGGCGATAACTTTGGTACTGCCTCGGCATTATTTGCTGCGTTGTTAATTGGTGGCAAGTGGGATAGTTGAGTGAGTGTGGGAGACGTTTCAGATGGGCATAGAGGTTAT
>MCJB01033990.1:0-12549 GCA_002018475.1 Nicotiana obtusifolia | reverse complement strand
GGGGGGGGGGGGGGAGGGGAAGTAACAGGGCGTTTGGTATTGGGACATAAGGGTTGGGTTAGGGGTGATAGAAGAGGAATGAGTGCTATTGAATTGTTTAGGGGTAGGCGGAAGGGTGGGAGTCAGCTCGTTAAACGTAATAGGAGTAGATTTCTGTTTATTGGCCAAAAGTGGGGGCAAGTTTGATAGTTGGGGTTCTGGGGGCTATTCCTTTGGGGTGATGTTTGGTGGGCCCCGCGAAAAGGTGGTTTTTGTAGTTGTTATTTGTTCAGGTGTTTTTCTATTCATGAGTTTTGTCTTAAGAGGCTTTTGTTCCCTTGGTACTGTAGGTGCAGTTGATGTGAACTGAAAATGTGAGTATATAGCAGATAGTTTTGTTGGTGATTTGGATTAGTATGATTTTTTCAAATGTTTGTTTTGAAGTTCCCATACATGATCGTTTAAGATGGCAAATTTGTTATTTTGAGTAACTGTAGATATCTCTTTGTTGCTTGAATGGTCATTTATTTCTTTCTTGGGCTCAAAGGAAATCTCTTTCCTTATTTCCAACGTAAAGTTGGTATGTCTAGTAACATCATGTAATAATTGTCTCTATTATTTTTCCATTTTTTCTTCCGCTTCTTCCTCTATTCTAATTTCCCTTTTTTGTTTTCTTTTTCCTTTCCTTTTTCAATTTCTTTTTTTTTTTCCTTTTTCTTTCCCAGTATCTTTGGAATTTTCAGTTTTCCCTTTGTCTCTTTATTTCCATCTACATCTAATTTTGAAGCTTTGTTAGTAGCGTACCTCTTGTTTGTGTAAGTGACTGTTTTCTACTAGTCCTGGGATGGCTGTGCTTCTGAGATTGACTGTTCCGTCTATTGGGTAGCTCTTCATTGTGGGCATTCATAGAGACTGTGGCCCAAGCATTCCCACGATGTGCAAAGTGAGTTTGTGTTTTCATAGCGCATGCATATCGTAGAAAAAGTTTGGATATTGTTGGGATTAAAGGTGTCCATTTTCTAATAGAGAGGAACTGTAAACCAATAAACCATGGTCCATTATTCAAGACAGTGGTATATAGGTTCTTCCGTGAAATTTATCTTATAAGGTAAAAATCATTACCAAGGTCTATAAGATTTAGTGGGTCAGAGGTGTTCCAGATTTTTTGTATTTTGGTGCAAAGAAGATTATAACCCATTCTTTTACCTATTAGTTTGATGATTAATGCTTTGGTCCAAGGTTTGTAAAATGAGTTCTTAATTTTTAAAAAAAAATATTTAAGCTAACCAAAGATGAACAAATTGGAGAATATTTTCCTCCATATCAAACACACCCCTTATGGGTCTATTTTCCTAGATCTAAATGTAATTGACCGTTACAGATCTGCAGTGGCGGAGACATACTATGCTAAAGGAAGTCATATGCCGCCACTTTGAAGAGTTTTCTCCAAAATGTGAGTATAAATAATATTTTTTAAATGGTACTCTCCCTGTTTCAATTTATGTGTATTAATTTTTTTTTTTGTGGTATGTTTTAAAAAGAACACCTCATTTTTAACTTCGCCATTTTACATGACATATTTAAGACTACAAGAATTAAAGACATTTTGGTACATTATATACATATTTAGTTTAAAACCAGTAGATTAAAAAGTCTTTCTTACTTTCTTAAACTCCGTGCCCAGTCAAACTAAGACACACACACACACACACACACACACACACACACACATATATATATATATATATATATATATATATATCAATAATGCACTAGAGAAAATAGTATCTTACATTCATACCAATAGTATCCATATAGTACTACACTGTAACATACAAGTTCAAGAATTTTTCACAAGTGGAAAAAGAAGCAACAACACCATAATTTGAGACAATGACTATCTTCAAATAATTTAAGCTTTGAAGTATATTTGTGTAGTCCAGAATCTTACATATGATCGACCTTAAGCTAAACTTAGCCGGCTGTAGTAACAACCTCCAGGATCCCGCAAATGTGCAATATAAAACTGCAAGTATGAAGTAACTTCAACTCAAATAACACTTGTACATGTAGTCCAGTTAAACAGTATAGCATCCTGCTTGCCCTATATCCTCCGTATACTGAAAGATTTCCACAGAATGATCATGATCACATACTAATACCACTGTGTGAAAGCCAACTAATTCATAGAAAGGAACATTGAAGATAATGGAAAAAGCAGGCACACTCAAGCACTGAGTAGTCAATTGTGAGGGTTTGGAAAGCTTGTGAGCATATGTTAACGATCGAGGGACATGTGTTCGCCCAATATTTCTGGAAGAAAATCGGGCGAGTACCATTTGGACTGGGTACTTTGAGTGGCTTAAAACATTTTATTGCTTTGTGTATTTCAATTGTATTTAGGTCTCTACTAAGGAAGTCTTTATCACTGTTGCTGAGAATATGGAGAGTGCTTGGATTATGGGTAACATGTTTAGAACAAAAGGGTAATTCGGTAGTGTAGATATCTGTAAAGTGTTTTAAGATAATGCTTCATATCTTATCTAGGTCAAAAGTCCAGTTGCCTACTGAGTGATTTAGCGCTTGGATTTTGCTTTTCCTGCTTCGTTGTATAGTCGAAATGTGGAAGAATTTAGTATTGGCATCGCCATCATTTAGCCATTGGACTCTAGATTTTAGTTTCCAGAAATCCTCTTCCTTTTTGAGGATTGCATTATATTCGCAAATGAGTTTTTTCTCAAGGTCTATGTGGAAGTCTCTTTTGTGAGTAAGATGCATATTTTGGATACCTAGTATTCTATTTTGTAAGTTTTGTTTCTTTTTAAAAATGTTTTCAAAAGTGCTCTTGTTCCAAGACTCGACATGTTTCGTGAAGGATGATATGGCATTTCTGTAGTTAATATTGTTTGACCAATGATAATTGACAATACTGTTAAAGTCAGGGTGGCCTAGCCATATTATTTCAAAAGTGTATACGTGGTGGGGTTTTCCCATAGGTTTTGTTAGATTCAAGATGATGGATAATGGTCAGAGTGCGTACGTGGCAAATGAGACACAGTCGCATCTCAGTATGTCCCTACCCATTCTGGGTCAGCAAGGAAGCGGTCTAATATTTCCAAAATTTTGTGGCCCCTTTTTTCCTTTTATTTGTCCATATGAACCTAGGCCCCGTAAACCCTCGGTCAATCATCTAAGATTGTCTAGGCATTGTATAAAGGCAGCAGTCCTAGTATTATAATTTGGCCTTCCTCCAAACTTTTCGGAGACCGATGTCACTTTATTAAAATCCCCACAGAGAAGCCAAGGCAAAGTATGGTTTTTAACAACAGTTTTTAAGTTATTCCATAATGTTTTCTATTAGCTAAATTTATACTTACGTAAACTAAGGATAAAAGTCAACTGTGGGATGTTCCTCTTACCTTGATATTGATGTGGATCTCCTGATCAGTGGTGGCAACAGGGTCAGCAATAAGCTCTTCTTTCTTCCACATTAAGGCAGCACCGCCAGAGTACCCATCTGCACTAAGATCATATAGGTCAGTGAAATTGACAAACTCCATGAGGTCGTAGTGGCTCTGCAGGCATGTCTATGTAAGGCATATTATGAAGGGCTTGTTCCAGTCTACGAGGTCCTTGAAGCTCGGCCTGAATTTTTGGCTGTTACTCCCTCTGCAGTTTCAAAAGAGTATCTTTATCTAGGGCTCACTGACGATCCCCGAACTTCCTCCCGAAGCTAGTGACATAACACAGATGCGCGGTTAGTGGGTTATCCACCCCATTGTCCATCAGAAATGTCCTCCACCATCAGTGTTGGAATAGCAGTATAAAATATTTGTGAAGGATTGAGAGTGGGTAGGAGCGGATGTTCATGGCTATCCTAAGGACATTTGTTGGAACAGTTATGAAGCGCCTTTTTTCTCTATTTTCGTTGAGGGTCAATGATAGTGATTCCTGCAATGTGATGTTCCGGAGAGTTTGACCGAGGATGTTTGGGGCCAGCTGTTCGGGCTCGAGCACTATAGCCACTTCCTCCTCCATGTTCAATGGGGATAGTGGCTCTAGTGGGGTTAGTTGATCCTCGATATCCAGGTTCTCCAGCTGGACTTGTTCTGGAGACAAGAGCAACTAGTTAGCCTGTGGGGATACAACCTCCTCCTGGTTCCAAGGGGAGGGTGAGGGTTCCTGTTGCTGGTGTGCGTTGTGGTTGCCTAGCTGTTGGACAAGATCCAACGCTGCTATCTCCTTGGTGTAGAGTGACTGTAGCACTGCTGTTGCCTGATAGTTGGTGTAGGGACCTTGTTGTATCATCTGTTTTAGCTCTTAGGTTGTTCCCAGTATCAGGGCCGCCTGCTGTTGGGTAGGGATCACCGGATTCTGATTTGCATGTGAGTGGTGAGTGTTGGGAGCCTACTGAATATGGTCTTTTTTAGCTCACTGCTGGTTCATGAGGTCATACATGTAGTTGCTCATCTTGTTGTAGTAGATTTGGTGGTTCATGACAGTTGGGACGGGGATGATCATCGTTTGGAAGTAGTAGTTGGTTATTTGTGGCTTGCGTTGGGGTTGGTGATTCTGGTGGCATTGATAGTAGTGGTGGTTCTGGCTATAACTTTAGTACTGCCTCGGCGTTATTTGCTGCGTTATTAATTGCTGGCAAGTGGGATAGTTGAGTGAGTGTGGTAGACGTTTCAGAAGGGCATTCCTTCAGAGAGGTTATAATGGAGGGGGAGGGGAGGTAACAAGGCGTCCGGTGTTGGGACATAGGGGTTAGGTTAGGGGTGATAGAAGAGGAATGAGTGGTCTTGATAGGTTTAGGGGTAGGCGAAAAGGTAGGAGTCAGCCCATTTAATATGATGGGAGTGAATTTCTGTGTGTTGGCCAAAAGTAGGGGCAGATTTGACAATTGGGGTTCTGGGGGCTATTCTTTTGGGGTGATGTTTGTTGGAGCTCGTGGAGAGGTGATTTTTGTAGTTGTTGTTTGTTCAGGTGTTTTTCTATTTATGGGTTTTGTATTAAGAGGCTTTGTTCCATTGGTACTGTAGGTGCAGTTGATGTTAATTGAAAATGAGAGTGTGTAGCAGATAGTTTTGCTGGTGATTTTGATTAGTTTGATTTTTTTTTGGATGTTTGTTTTGAAGTTCCCACACATGGTCGTTTATGATGGCAAAACTTGTTATTTTGAGTAACTGTAGATATCCCTTTGTTTCCTGAAGGGTCATTTATTTCTTTCTTGGGCTTAAAGGAAATCTCTTTTCTTGTTTCCAACGTAAAGTTGGTATGGCTAGTAACATCACTTTCTGATGTAATCATTGCTATTTTTTTTCCATTTTTTTCTTCCGCTTCTTCCTCTATATTAATTTCCCTTTTTTTTTTGTTTTCTTTTTCCCTTCCTTTTTCAATTTCTTTTTTGTTTCCTTTTTCTTTTCCAGTATCTTCGGAATTTTCAGTTTTCCCTTTGTCTCTTTGTTTTCCATCTACATCTAATTTTGAAGCTTTGGTAGTAGCGTACCTCTTATTTGTTTAAGTGACTGTTTTCCACTGGTCCTGGGATGGCTGTGCTTTTGAGATTGACTGCTCCGTCTGTTGGGTAGCTCTTCGTTGTGGGTATTGATAAAAACTGTGGCCCAAGCATCCGCACGATGTGCAAAGTGGGTTTGTGTCCTCATAGTGTATTTTCTGTAGATGCTTTCGATTCATAACATTCCTAGGTAGAGACTTACCCATTGGTGCTAAGATGCATAGTTTGGCGTACCTTCCTCGTGTTATGTGTGCCATATACTATCAATTTTTAAAACTGTACCAATTGTGCTTCCAATTTTTTGGAGTATATTTAGGTTGTAGTATTCTGTAGGCAATTCTTGAACGCACACCCATATCATAGAAAAAGTAATTTGGACATTGTTGGGATTAAAGGTGTCCATTTCCTAATAGAGAGGAATTGTGAACCAATAAACCATGGTCCATTATTCAAGACAGTGGTATATAGGTTCTCCGATGAAAATCTTATAAGGTAAAAATCATTACCAAGGTCTATAAGATTTAGTGGGTCAGAGATGTTCCAGATTATTTGTATTTTGGTTCGAAGAAGGTTATAACCCATTCTTTTACCTATTCGTTTGATGATAGGTGCTTTGGTCCGAGGTTTGCAAAGTCTTTGTTTTTCAGCTGAGGAGATGGGTATAAAGTTTGGGTGATTTGGGGGGTTATTGTTCTCATCATCAAGTGACAAGTTATTAAACATGTCACAGTCGAAATCCATAGACTCAAATAGTTGATTTTAGAGTACTCTATCTTTGAAGCTTACCTTGGAATCTACTTTGCTTCCTTCTGTTTTTGGCATTTGTGCACTGCGTTGGAGCAGATCTGCTTCCTCAGTTGTAATTATTGATGATTGCGCCATGTCCATCATTGCTATCTCATCAATAATCTTTTTGTTGATTGATATGCTTGGATTTAGTTCTTTTTTGGTCTTTGCATCAGAATTTTCTCTCTCTATTGGCTAGAGAGAAGGCAGAGAGTTCTTTGGACTGAAACTCAGGACTACGTTCATTTGTATGCATCTTCTATATTTGGTATTGCTACTAATTCTTTACATTTGACCACGTCTTTACCACGAAAAGTAAAGGGACTACCATGACAAACCTACTTTACCTCCTTTATGCTCAACCACCAGGTAAAGCCTATCAGATGTATAGAAACTAAATCCGAATACTTTCTTAGCTGATCAATGATTTAAGTCAATAATGTTGTTCCTTACAAGTGCAAGTAGAAACATCTTGGTTGTGTTTGGTATGAAGAAAAATATTTATCATATAATCCCACATAGTGGGGTGTGGGAATGGTAGTGTGTACGCAAATCTTATCTCTACCTTGTGGAGATAGAGATGCTGTTTCTAGAGAAATATTTACCATGAAAATATTTTCTTACCACTTATTTTTGGTGTTTGGTTAGTAAGCAGAAAATATTATCCCAAGAGCATTTATGGGTAACATGTTTAGAACAAAAGGGTAATTCGGTAGTGTAGATATCTGTAAAGTGTTTTAAGATAATGCTTCATATGTTATGTAGGTCAAAAGTTCAGTTGCCTACTGAGTCATTTAGCACTAGGATTCTGTTTTTCCTGCTTCGTTGTATAGCCGAAATGTGAAAGAATTTCGTATTGGTATCGCCATCATTTAGCCATTGGATTCTAGATAATTTCCAGAAATCCTCTTCGTTTTTAAGGATTCCATTACATATGCAACTGAGTTTTTCCTCAAGGTCTATGTGGAAGTCTTCTTTGTGAGTAGGATGCATATTTTGGATACCTAATATTCTATTTTATAAGTTTTGTTTCTTTTTAAAAATATTTCCAAAAGTGCTGTTGTTCCAAGACTCGACATGTTTCATGAAAGATGATATGGCAAACCTGTAGTTAATATTGTTTGACCAGTGATAATTGACAATACTATTAAAGTCAGGGTGGCTAGCAATATTAAATCAAAGCGGAATACGTGGTGGGGTTTCCCCATAGTTTTTTTTAGATTCAAGATGATGGGACAATGGTTAGAGTGCGTACATGCAAATGAGACACAGTCGCATCTGGGTATGTCCCTACCCATTCCGGGTTGGCAAGGAAGCGGTCTAATCTTTCCAGAATTTGGTGGCCTATTTTTTTCTTTTATTTGTCCACATGAACCTGCGCCGTGTGAACCCTCAGTCAATCATCTTAAGATTGTCTAGGCACTGTATAATGGCAGCAGTCCTAGTATTACTAATTGGCGTTCCTCCAAACTTTTCGGACGTCGATGTCACTTCACTAAAATCCCCAAAGAGAAGCCAAGGCAAAGTATGGTTTTAGCAACAATTTCTATGTTATTCCATATATTTTCCTATTAGCTAAATTTGTACTTGCATAAATTAAGGATTAAAGTCAACTGTGGGATGTTCCTCTTTCCTAGATGTTGACATGGATCACCTGAGCAGTAGTGGCAACAGGTCAGCAGTAAGCTCTTCCTGCTTCCACATTAAGGTAGCACCGCCAGAGTACCCATCTACACTAAGATCAAATAGGTCAGTGAAATTTACAAACTCCATGAGGTCATAGTGGCAGTGCATGCGTGTCTATGTAAGGTATAAGATGAAGGGCTTGTTCCAGTCTATGAGGTCCTTGAAGCTCTGCCTGATTTCTGGGCTGTTACACCCTCTGCAGTTTCACAAGAGTATCTTCATCTAGGGCTCACTGACGATCCTCGAACTCCCTCCGGAGCTAGTGACATACGCTGATGGGTGGTCAGTAGGTGGTCCACCCCATTGTCCATCAGAATGTCCTCCACCGTCAATGTTGGAATTAGTAGAATAACATATTTTTGAAGGATTAAGAGTGGGTAGGAGCGGATGTTCATTACTATCCTAAAAACATTTGTTGGAACAATTATAAAGCACCTTTTTTCTCTATTTTTGTTGAGGGTCATTGATAGTGATTCCTGCACTGTGATATTCCGGAGAGTTTGATCGAGGATGTTTGGCGCTAGTTGTTCGGGCTTGAGCACCATAGCCACTGCCTCCTCCATGTTCAAAGGGGATAGTGGCTCTAGTGGGGTTAGTTGATCCTCGATATCTAGGTTCTCCGGCAGGACTTGTTCTGGAGACAAGAGCAACCAGTTGGCCTGTGGGGATGCAGCCTCCTCCTGGTTCTGAGGGGAGGGTGAGGGTTCCTGCTACTAGTGTGCGTTATGGTTGCCTAGCTGTTGGACAAGATCCAAGGCAGCTATCTCCTAGGTGTAGAGTGACTGTAGCGCTGTTGTTGCCTGATTGTTGGTGTAGAGACCTTGTTGTATCATATGAGGAGATGGGTATAAAGTTTGGGTGATTTGGGGAGTTATCGTTCTCATCATCAAGTGACAGGTTATTAAACATGTCACAGTCGAAATCCATAGACTCATATAGTTGATTTTCAAGTACTCTATCTTTGAAGCTTACCTTGGGATCTACTTTACTTCCTTCTGTTTTTGGCATTTGTGCACTGCGTTGGAGCAGATCTGCTTCCTCAGTTGTAATTGTTGATGATTGCGCCATGTCCATCATTGCTATCTCGTCATTCATCTTTTTGTTGATTGATATGCTTGGTTTTAGTTCTTTTTTGGTCTTTGCATCAGAATTTTCTCTCTCTATTGGCTAGAGAGAAGGCAGAGAGTTCTTTGGACTGAACCTCAGGACTACGTTCATTTGTATGCATCTTCTATATTTGGTATTGCAACTAATGCTTTACATTTGACCACGTCTTTACCACAAAAAGTAAAGGGACTACCATGACAAACCTACTTCACCTCCTTTATGCTCAACCACAAGGTAAAACCTATCAGATGTATAGAAACTAAATCCGAATACTTTCTGAGCTGATCAATGATTTAAGTCAATAATGTTGTTCCTTACAAGTGCATGTAGAAACATCTTGGTTGTGTTTGGTATGAAGAAAAATATTTACCATAAAATCCCACATAGTGGGGTCTGGGAATGGTAGTATGTACGCAACCTTATTACTACTTTGTGGAGTTAGAGATGCTGTTTCTATGAAAATATTTACCATGAAAAATATTTTCCTTCCATTTATTTTTGGTGTTTGGTTGGTAAGCAGAAAATATTATCCCAAGAGAATTTATATATAATTCAGACAAATGCTATGGAGACGGAGTGAGTAGGTTTGAAGAAACCACGATGCTGACGCTGACCCCGACCTCGACCCTAACCTCGATTCCTGACTCTGACCTCAATCCCTGGCTCCTGAATCAGTCCAACAGCGAGTGCGGACCCCAACCCAACCCCTACCCTAACCCCTGACCCTCGACTCTCGACTCTCGAACCCAAACTTGAACCCAACCAGACCTCGACTCTTGACTTTGATCCTCGACCTCGATCCCAATCCTCGACCTCGATCCCAATCCTCGACCCCGATCTTGACCTTGACCCTCGACCATCGACCTCCAATCCCCGATCCTAATCTCGACCCCGACCCCGACCCCGACCCCTGATCGTTCCTAACCTTTGATCCGACCTGAACCTAATATCGACCCTTAACCCAATCCCCACTCCCTGGCCTTTAGTGGTTAGGATTGGGTTTGAAGTTGAGGTTCAACTTAGGGGGTCAAGGGTGGGTGTCAGTTAAGGGTCGAGAACAGGGTCGGGGTCGGGGTTGAGGGTTAAGGGTTAGGAGGGTCAGGGGTCATGGTCGGGGTTGGGTCACGAATCAAGGTAGGAGGTCAGGATTGAAATTCGAGGTTGGGATATGAGTTGATCAGTACGATTAGGCATGGTGGATATTGGGTCGGTGTGGGAGTTGCGATCGAGTTGGTGGAGTATAAGGGTAGTCGCAGTGGAGAGGTGGTAGGAAGTGGTGGAATGAAGAGGTTGGGTTGTCGGGTGGCGCGAGGTGGAGAGGGGAGGGGGAGGAGGGTGGGCTTAGATCGAGTTATGGGGGTGGCAAAGTGGGTTGGGTGAGAGGATGTTGATTGAAGGAGGGTTGGCAATATGGTTGGAGAGTTTCGAAAAATATTTTTGCAACTTTTTTTAGGGTGGTCATTTTCCTATAACTAGAGAAAAATGAGATCTTAAGAATTTCTTTTTAATATTTAAGCTAACTAAATATGAAAAATTAGAGAATATTTTCCTCCATATGAAGCACACTCCTTATGGGTCTATTTTCCTAGATCTAGACGTAATTGACCGTTATAGATCTGCAGTGGCGGAGACATACTATGCTAAGGGATGTCATATGCCACCACTTTGAAGAATTTTCTTCAAAATGTTAGTATAAGTAATATTTTTTAAATGGTACTCTCCCTGTTTCAGTTTATGTATTACTTTCCCTTTTGGTATGTTTCAAAAAGAACACCTCATTTTATATTTATTAACTCTTTAACTCTGCCTTTTTACATGACACATTAAGACCACAAGAATTAAAGATAGTTTGGTACATTATATACATATTTAGTTTAAGACCACTAGATTTAAAAGTCTTTCTTACTTTCTTAAACTTCGTGTGTGTATATATATATATATATCGACATTGCAAATAATACAAAAGTAAATTTTGATTGGGCATGAAATAAAGTCTTAAAACTACCATATAATCCATCACGAACCAATTTACCAATTTAATTGTAATAATAAAAAGCCGGCACCCCAATTATGCAAAATCATATGTATTTAACTGTAATTCATTAAACTTAATACCTACTACAATTCATTTAAGTCAATACCTCAACAAATCGTTGATATGGCTATGATAATATCCTAAGCACAAAGTTGATAGGTCTCATAAACCCTTTTTTTTTTTTTCTGATTAAAAGATAACGTTATATATACTATCTTTTTATAGCAAATATGTCAATAGGCAGAGTGCCTAATAACTAATACTATTAAATCAAAAGAATTTATAAAGTCAAAGTCTTTACACTATTAAAAATCAGGTAAAAAGCGACCGAAAAAAGCGACCAAAGTTGGTCCCTATCAGCCAAAAAGCGACCAACAAGCGACCACAATGGTCTGGTCAGTATTCAGGTGGTCACTAATGGATAGCGACCAAAGTTGGTCGCCAATTTAGCGACCAACTTTGGTCGCCAACTGAAAAATTCAGAAAATTAAAATCAGCAAAATAGCGACCAACTTTGGTCGCTTATGATAAAATACAGAAAATTAAAATACTACATAAGCGACCAAAGTTGGTCGCTTATTTAGTATTTTAATTTTCTATATTTTTCCATAAGCGACCAAAGTTGGTCGCTTCTAGAAAAATACAGAAAATTAAAATACTACATAAGCGACCAAAGTTGGTCGCTTATTTAGTATTTTAATTTTCTGTATTTTTCTATAAGCGACCAACTTTGGTCGCTATTTTGCTGAATCAATTTTTTTTCAGCAAAATAGTGACCAATTGGCGACCAAAGTTGGTCGCTATTTTTGGTATATTTTTTCCAGAAACTACCTGTTTTGGCAGCTACACCACCTGCCAGTTTTATCAAATTCCTAAAAGAAGCATTTTATGCCATTAAAACAACAACAATGACAAGAACAACTACAACAAACAACAACGAGAATAACAACTACAATAAACAACACATTAAACAACAACATTAAACAACAATAAGGTTTGAAGTTTAAATGAACTTATACATTATATAAGTTGTTATTACAATTTAACGACTACTAATGTCTACATCGTCATCGTCATCGCCGGATGAAGTGTCATCATCAAGCTGACCACCCGGCGATGATTCACGTGACCGGGGAATCGGAAAAGAGCCAGAAGCCAAGAGAGATTTGATCTGCTCTTGTAGAGCAGCATACTGAGCATCTCTACGTTTATCTTTCTTCTTCTCTCTTTCTTCTCTCTCCTTCTCTCTTTCTTCTCTCTCCTTCTCTCTTTGCTTGGCAGCTTCTAGCTCGGATGTGAGCTTTTCTACATGGGCCCGCATAGAGGCGAGGTTATCCCCATCAAGCGACTCCCCTCCGGATGAAGTGCCTATTCCGTGCATTCCACACCTATAGCGGTAGAATTGCTTAGCGGGAAGCCCGTATACCCTCCCCCCTTT
>MCJB01033979.1:0-64143 GCA_002018475.1 Nicotiana obtusifolia | reverse complement strand
ATTCCGACCCCGATATCAAAAAGTCAACCCCTCGGTCAAACTTTCCAAAAATCTTCTATTTTCCAACATTCGCCAAAATGCGTTGAATTGTCCTACGGACTTCCAATTTTAAATCCGGACATACGCCTAAGTCCGAAATCACCATACGAAGCTATAGCAACTCTCGGAATTCCATTCCGACCCTCGGATCAAAATCTCGCCTAACAACCGGAAATCGCCAAAATACTAACTCCACCAATTCAAGCCTAATTCTACATGGGACCTCCAAAACCAATTCCGATCACACTCCTAAGTCATAAATCACCTCCCGAAGCTAACCGAACCACCGGAACTCACATCCGAGTCCTCTAACTCATAAGTCAACATCCGGTTGACTTTTTCAACTTAAACCTTCTTAAAAGAGACTAAATGTCTCATTTCTTACCAAATTCACTCCGAACGCAAACTACTCAACTCGATCACATAAAACACGGATAACGAAGCATAATGCAACAGAAATGGGGAAAACGGAGCGGTAACTCATGAGACGACTAGCCGGGTCGTCACAATATCTACTCCACAAATCATGTTCCTTAATCGGTTAACGTTGAACCTTCATCGATACAATATTCTATGATCGCAACTTACAAACCTGCCTATCTAATTTAGCCATTAACTCCTCGTCATAAGTCAAATCCTTTTCCAACTGCACCGAGTTGAAATATAACACATGTGATGGGTCCTCATATTACTTCAGGAGCATAGAAATATGATACACTAGATGAACACTCGATAGACCAGGTGAAAAGGCATGTCTGTAAGCCACCTCACCAACCCTCTCCAAGACCTCAAATGGACAAATATATCGAGGGCTCAACTTGCCCTTCTTCCCGAACCTCATCACACCCTTCATGGGCGAAACACTAAGTAGAACCATCTCACCCACATGAATTCCACATCACGAGCCTTCCTATCCACATAACTCTTATGCCCGGACTGCAATGTACGAAGCCACTCTTGAATCAATTTCACCTTCTCCAAAGCATCACGAACAAAATTAATGCTCAACAACCTAGCCTCCCCAGGCTCAAACCAACCAACTGGAGAATGACATTACCTCCCATATAAAGGCATCATAAGGAGCTATCTGGACACTTGGCTGGTAGTTTTCGTTGTAGGCGAACTCTGGTAACGGTAGAAAATAATCCCACTGACCCCCGAAATCCATGACACAAGCTCGTAACATATCCTCCAATATCCAAATAGTACGCTTGGATTACCCGTCCGTCTGAGATAAATGACGTACTCAGCTCAACTTGTGTGCCCATCTCACGCTGCACTGCTCTCCAATAATGTGATGTAAACTAAGTGCCTCAATCCTAGATAATCTACATAAGCACACCAGAAGGCGAACAATCTCTCAAATATAAATCTGAGCTAGCTGCTCTGAAGAGTAGGGTATCATGATGGGAATGAAGTGTGTATACTTGGTCAGTCTGTCCACAATGACTCATACCACATCAAATCTCCTCAAGGTTCGTGGAAACCAAACTACAAAATCCATAGAGATATGCTCCCACTTCCACTCCAGAATATCTAGCATCTGAAGCAAACCACTAGGTCTTTGATGATCCTACTTAACTAGCTGACAGTTCAAACACTGTGCAACATGCTCAACCATATCCTTCATCCTCCACCACTAATAATGCTACCTCAAATCCTGGTACAGCTTTGCAGCACCTGGATGAATGGAATATCGCGAACTATGGGCCTTCTCAAGTATCAACTTTCACAACCCATTCACATTAGGCACACAAATTCATCCCTAAAGCCTCAATAACCCATCATCATCAATAGTAACCTCCTTAGCATCACTGTGTTGCACCGTGTCCCTCAGGAAAAGCAAGTGGGGATCATCATACTAATGCACCTTGATGCTTTCAAGCAAGGACAGCCATGATACAACAAAAGCAAGAACCCTGTGGGGCTCCAAGATATCCAACCTCACGAACTTGTTGGCCAAGACCTGAACATCCAAAGCTAATAATCTCTCCCCAACTGGAATAAAAGCAAGACTACCCATGCTCTCCGCCTTCCTACTCAAAGCATGGACCACCACATTGGCCTTCCGCGTATGATAAATAATGGTGACATCAAATTCTTGCAATATCTCTAACCTCCTCCATTGGCCCAAGTTCAAATACTTCTACCTGAATAGATGCTGAGACTTCTATGATGCGTGAACACCTTGCAAGACACACCATAGAGATAATGCCTCCAAATCTTGAGCGCGTGAACAATGGCTGCTAACTCCACATCATGTAGTGGTAGTTCTTCTCATAGGGCTTCACCTAACGCGAAGCATAAGCAATCACCCTAACATCCTACATCACACACACCTAATGCCAACACGTGAGGCATTACAATTGATTGTATAAGAACTCGATCCCAAAGGCAAAACCAGAACTAGAGTTGTAGTCAAGGCAGTCTTGAGCATCTGAAAGCTCTCCTAAAAATATTAGACCACCTAAATGGGGCACCATTATGCGTCAATCTAGTCAATGGGGCTGCTATAGATGAAAACACCTCCACAACATGGCGATAATACCTGGCAAAACATAGAAAACTCCAAATCTCAGTTGCGGTAGAAGGTCTAAGCCAACTCTGACTTGCCTCATTCTTCTATAGATCCACCTTAATCCCCTCATTAGACACCACGTGACCCAAAAATGTCACTCACTCTAACCAGAACTCACACTTGGAGAATTTAGCATATAGCTTCTTCTCCCTCGAAGTCTGGAGTACGGTACTCAAGTGCTGCTCATGCTCCTCCTCACTAAGAGAATACACCAATATATCATCAATAAACACAATGATGAAGGAATCAAGATAAGGCTGAAATATGATGTTCATTAAGTGCACGAAAGTTGCTGGGGCATTGGTCAGCCCAAAAGACATCAGCAGGAACTCATAATGCCTATAACGGGTCCTAAAAGTCATCTTAGGAATGTCTGAAGCCTTGAAGCTGGTCAAATAAATTATCAATACACTGCAGGGATACTCGCTCTTGATACTAACCTTGTTCAACTTTTTGTAGTCAATACACATTCTAAAATAACCAGCTTTCTTCTTAACAAATAGTACCGGTGCACCTCAAGGTACCGCACTAGGCCTAGTAAAACCCTTATCAAGCAACTCTTATAACTGTTCTTTCAATTCCTTCAGCTCCGCTAGTGCCATTTGATATGGTGGAATAGAGATGGGTTGAGTGCCAAGAACCAAATAAATACCAAATTTAATATTCTTGCCGGATGGCATGCGCAGCAAGTCTGCAAGAAACACATATGAGAATCCCTCAATAACAGAACTGACTCAACAGTAGGAGTACCAGCGCTAACATCTCTCACGAAGGCCGAATACGCCAAACACCCCTTCTCAACCTTCTGTTGAGCCTTCAAAAACGCAATCATTCTACTAGGAGTGTGACCAAGCGAACCTCTCCACTCCAACCTAGCCAACCCCGGCATCGCCAATGTCAAGGTCTTAGTGTGACAATCAAGAATAGCATGGTATGGAGATAGCCAATTCATACCCAAAATCACCTCAAAATCAACCACACTAAGCAATAAAAGATCAACTCCAGTCTCTACCCCCAATGGTAACTACACAAGACCGATATACACGATCCACCATAATAGAATCACCCACCGATGTAGCTACATGAACAGAAATATCTAGAGAATCACAATGCATATGCAAATAACAGGCAAAACAGGATGACACATAAGAATAAGTACTAGGGTCAAATTAAACGGAAGCATTCTTGTGGCACACTGAAATATACTTGTAATGATGGCATCGAAAGCAACTGCTCTTTGTCCTGGCTGGAAAGCATAGTAATGGGCATGTCCACCACCTAACTAACCTCCCCCTCTAGAGAGACCTCGAACCGACTAAGCCCCAGTTGTAACATCCCAAATTTTTAACTAAAATTTGCATTCTCGATTGAGCATCTTTATAATAAGGATAGATTTTACTTCACACTTCCTAAACGTGAATTTGACCATATATGAAAATTACTTACTTTAGGTTGTGTTAATATTGACAAAGAAGTTCCATGGTGTTGCTATGTGTAACACTTAATATCATTTTGATAAATTGTTATAAAATACATTAGATATTTAATGTTTTGGGCTGCACCCTTTGTATTTATCCAAAGAAGAAAAGTTTTGATAGCCACCTATTGTTCATCCTTATCCAATGTGAGATACACTATCATCCTTGTGAGATATCCTTAAGGACCTCCTCTCATATTTCATTCCTTCATGCCAAAGAAAACCCTTACCTTTTCTCCTTCTTATCACATAAAATACTACATGAAAACCATAAAAAATTTTCACTAAATCAACCAGACAAACTAGTACTCGGTGAAGCTCAAGTTGCTCCTCTCTTTTATGGTAAGTTACTAAACCTGTGTTACACTAGACAGCTATTAGTGTTTTCTTCATATCTTCTTGTATAGAGCTCCGTATTAAGTGATCCAAGATTTGCTGGAAAGATATTTCATAGATCTATAACTCTTATTCAGGAACCAAAACCTAGTTTTTCTTGTATTTATTCAAAAAGGGATGATAAAGTACAAGACATGTGCTGCCTAGATTTTATGTTTTACAAACCCTCCATGTACTACTGTTAGTATTTTTAGCATAACTCTTTTTAACAAACTGATATTTGGGTGATTCAAGACTCCCCAGAACCCTAAGACATATATCTACAACTTTGATGAAGACCATAAAGTCTATTTCTTTCGTATATATTTTCAACACCTAGCCACAACACAAGACAGTGGTACTGTCTTGAATTTGTGTTTCAAATACTTAGGGTGATTTTCACCAATATCATGTTTAGTTTGACATGCTGAAGTCCCTGAATCTATATAGATATTTGATTATACATTTAAGGTATATATACCCTTGTAAAATCTAAGGGGATGTGTTTGAGGAAGTTGATGGATTTGGTTGGTCTACCGCATAGACGATTCGAACGTCCTCAAGTTGTGGTTGAACTATTTTGTGGTAAAAAACTAAGGTTTGTTTATAAAAATTATATTTTGTTTACTTGCTGGAATGTTTTGAAATAACTTGAGATTTTGTTTCTCTTGTCTTTAATTGATACCGTTGTATTCGTGCTATATCTAGTATTGTCAGATATTCGCTAAATCGCCCACTCATACTGATTGTTCGATCATTTTGCATTATTGTTGGGACTTTGTCCTTCTTGTGGAAGTGACTTTGTCACTCATCTAAGCATGCCTCTTGATTCGGATCTTTTGCCATCTTGACTTTGTATTTGTGGTTCATCTTAAATTATGGAACTTGTCCGTGTTAAATACGAACTAAAAAGCCATTTTTAACATGATTCTTTATTCTCTTGATTATTGGGTTTTGACCCTACTTGATTTGGAGCTTCAGCCCATCTTGATATCTGAATATGCTTAGTGTGATGGCATGATGTATATATTGGGCAGAAATAGATATTTGGCAAACTCTCTTGGATTGATGTTATACGCTCTTGAATCTTGAACATTGATATTGATATTTGGAAACACTTCAATGTTTGATATTCGATACCTTTGGTGTATTTGCTTACTTGTTTCAAAAAGTTTGTTTCATTTAAGCTAACTATGATTGAAAAAGGGGAATTGCAGAATCTAATGGCTCCAAGTTTGTCCATAATTTAAGATAGTTGTTTTCTATCGTAGGTAAGTTGCGAGAAGAGATTTGAAGAAGGCCTTTCGGAATAGACTTTTTGAGAGCTTTTTTGAAGATCACATTTGCATATGCACCTAGGGTTTATATAGTTTTGGGCCTTGTACATGATCTGTATGTCACACTTATGTATGTTATTTTGGAGGCTCGTTGGATCTCAAGACCAAAATCTTGTAACTTGAATTTGGTGACTTGTTTTGCTGTTTTAGGGTGTGTTAATAACACATGTCTTGTAATAAGCTAAATTTACACTTTGTCTTGTAAAAATGTTCAAAGAAGAAGACTAGTTTTTCTTTTTACTCGCTAGTTTGAAATTTATGTATAATATGAACATGCGGTGATGTTGAACAAAAAGTATAATTTTGTTAGGAAGTTGCTTAACGTGTTGATTATTCAAGAAGGGTTGTATCACATTATCTTGATATTTTGACATTGTATCTCATTTAAGAAATTTTACGAAGTGTATTTTCAAAAAAACAAAAATATTGCACCATGAAACCTTTATCGCATGGGCCTATTCTCACTACTAAATAATTATGAATGTCTTTGTAGATTAATATCTTCTGAATGTTATAAGAAATAAATTAGCATTGTTTCGTAAGTAGCGCCCTCCCAAAAGGTGTTGCTACAAGTTTTGATATCAGAACTTCAGGTTTGTGATTCTATGACTATTGTTGTGACTTGTTAGTGTACTTGTTTCTTTTTAACATGATTTGTTGTGTGTTTTGTGCATATGCATCATGTACATGTCCCTAATGCAATATGATCTCCCTTACATAGGAACTTGGTTATGGCCTCTTCTTTTAATAGACCTATGGAAGCCGCTCAAGAGGGTTCAGATAACTCTTATGCCCAACCTCACTTATAGGAAGGGGTTGGAGAACATTTTTCTGATCTTAATTTTCCTCGTACTGGTGGATCTGAGTGGGAAATAATCAGGGTGCAAGAGTTATCCCACATCCTTATATGAGTCATAGTACTCCTGTTGTTGATCCTCCTTTATAGCAAATGGCTGATTTGTTTGTTCACATTGCTGGAACTATATCCAACCCTAGTGAAATGAACTTTGAGAAAATGAGAAAAATGGGTGGAGTTGAGTTTGAAGGCACTGTTGATCCTACTGATGCTTACAATTGCTTGAGCGCATAGAGAGAGTATTTGAACAATTAGAGTGTTTGGAAGTGGCAAAATTTAAGTATGTCATCTCATTGTTACAAAGGGATGCTTATGACTGGGTGTATGTGTACCAAACGCTAAAGCAAAACCTCCGGTGCTTACTTGGGATGATTTTGTCAAAGAATTCCGCATGAAGTATGTCCCACTTGCTTATCATGATGCAAAGAAAAAGTAGTTTCTGGATTTAAAGCAAAGGGGAATGTCGATTGCTGAATATCAACAAAAGTTTCTTAGGCTTTCTTGTTATGCTGGAGGTATTATCGATGATCAAAAAGATAAGTGCAGGCGATTCCAAGATGGTTTGAATAATTCTATCTGAAAGTCTGTGGTGGTCCTGTAACATGAAAAGTTTTCCAAACTAGTTACAGCTACTCTTACTTGGGAAAGAATTGACGAGCAACAAGCTAGTAGAAATGAAAACAGGTTCAGAAAAGCTAATTCAAATAATGGCGGTCCCTCCAAAAAGGGGGAAGTTTGATAATTCCAAAAATGGTGATGTTCACAGGTCAGCTCAACGTAATCAAAATAGATCAAATATTTCTATTAGTAGCACTCCAGATTATGGACAAGGCAAGACTCGTATACCTGCTTGTGCAAAGTGTGGAAAGAATCACTATGGTACTTGCAGGAAAGCTTCTAGTGCTTGTTTTAATTGTGGGAACTTTGATCACAAAGTGAAGGATTGTCCTAATACCAACCCTATTTCTTCTCTGCATACTGAAGGTTTAGTTCAGAAACCTACTACCGCTCCTTCGCAAGGAAATAGAGGTGCGAGATCTAGAAATACCCAAACAGCAGGTGCCGGTGTAGCTAATCAAGCTAGTGGGTCAAAAGCTACAGCACGAGCTTATGCTATGAGATAGAGGGATGACTCAGATGGGGCAGACATAGTTGTTGGTAAATTTCACTTATTTGGCTTATGTGTTGTTACGCTATTTGATCATGGTTCTACACATTCCTATGTTTGCTCATCACTTGTTTTTCCTGAAAATGTGAAATCTGTGAGACTTGATTGCTGTGTGCTTGTCAAAATTCCTTTAGGTCAAAAGATTGCTTGTAATTAGATCTATCTAGGTTGTCCCTTCAAGATTCAAGATCTAATTTTCCTTGCTGATCTGATTGAAATGCCTTTCCAAGACTATGATGTCATCATCGGTATGGATTGGGTACATAGATACCATGCAGTAGTTGATTGTAGGTCAAAATGTGTGGCCTTTAAAGCTCCTATATTTTCACACATTATTATTCAAGGTGAAAGATCATTGACATATAATATTATCTCTGCGGTTGTGGCAAGAATGATGATTAGTCAGAGTTGTGAAGCTTATCTAGCTCATATAGTTGATGCACACCTAGAATGTCCAAGACTTGAAGATATACCAGTTGTATGTGAATCTCCTAATGTTTTCCCTGAAAATCTTTCTGGGTTGTCCCCAGAAAGGGAAGTGGAATTTCTTATAGAGGTTATTCCTGGAACTACTCCTATTTCTATAACTCCTTACCGAATGGCTCCAGCAGAATTGAAGGAGTTGAAAATTCAATTGTAAGAACTTCTTGAGAAGGGTTTTATTCACCCAAGTATTTCTCCTTGGGGAGCTCCTGTTTTATTTGTGAAAAAGAAAGATGGCTCCACTACTAAAAAAAGGCCTTTGGCTGTAATTATTTAGCGACAATAAAGCAATTGTCGCTAATGAATTCTTTAACTTGAAATATTGGCGGCACATGATCATTTGCCACTAAAAGATATTCTTTAGTGACAATAAAAAGAATTGCCACTAAAAATCATTAACTGAAATCAATTTTTTATTATTTTAACTTTCCCTCCGTACATAATAAAATAAAATCTTCAGTCCAATTATTTCGGACAAGAATTAAGTATTCCCTCTAATTAAAAACCAATATGACTTCTGCCAAAAAGGAATAAAAAAATAACAAAACCTATTCCCTTTTGACAGTCGCAAGCCTACAAAATCACTAACAAAATCGCGGCCTGCGACAGTCTCCGGCCTGTCACAGCTCCGGCGATCTTCTTCCCAAATAGGTAACTTTCTCTTCTTCCCCAGGTAAATTTTGCGAAATCTGCTGTTAATCTTCTCCCTCTCATCTGTCTTCCCCAAATCTGCAAATTTTGTGAAATCTTCCCCAAATTATCTAAGAATGAGAGCTTTGATTTACGGAGCATGAATATATAGGAGTTTAAGGTAAGAAGAGTTCCTTCATGACTGCTAATAAATCAATATCAGTACATAAATTACATAGGTCAATGAGTTACAACTGGAAGGCGGTATCTACTCTTTGGACTTTAGAGGCATAAGACGATTGATGTTGAGTTGAATTAGTCATGGTTTTGACTTTCTTGTCTCGTTGTGATGCCATATAGATTCACTACTCCTAGTATTATGGCAAATAAGTTGATATAGTTCTGAACTTTCTCCAAAATCCGTTCTCTTTATGGAAAATGGATTCAAGTTATATATTATTTTCCTTGTAATAAATGCAAAGAAGAAGACATTACAAAAATATAAACTTGAACAACTTAAAGAAGAAAAGATAATACCCTTAACTTAATTTGTCTGTTTGCTTTTTTTCTTCAATATATATCGGATCTTCCCCAAATCTGCTCGATTATGCTCAATCATCCCTGTCAATCTTCTCTCTCTTATCTGTCTTCAACTTCTCTTTTCATGTAGGTTTCAAGATTGCTGTGTAAATTCTCCTTCACTTTCTTATCGTTATCGGCAAAACATTCTGCTTACCAGGTACCAATTTGTGATTCTTGATATCCAACTATGGTGTTTTGGAATTTGTGAAAGTATAGCTTTTTTTGTGTTTGCTAAATCGTTTGTGATATCTAGCTCTTGTTAGATTGATAATCGATTGATTGAATTGATTCCTCCTCTGTTCCTCTATTTTTTATGAACTAGAGAATTTGTCGTTCACGCGGTTATTAATCACAACAATGTATATTTAGAATTAAATTTAATTGAGATATAATAGAATTTTTTTTAAGTATATATGCATAAGCAAGTTTAAGTATCTTTGTTAGGTACACAATGGTACTCTAAAAAAAGAACACGTAGAGCAAACAATATTATCTAAGCTTATTCTCCATTGAACTATCCACTAAAGACTCCAAAAGACTAACAATAAAGGCAAACATATAATTTACAATTTGAATATAAATAGATATAGTTGTTCAAAAAATCTGTCAATAAAGGCAAACAGGTAAGCCATTTGTTTCATTAGATGGAAAAGTTCACCATTAATAATGAATATCCGCAGGGCTTACTTGTTTCATTAGATGGTTAAAATCACTACTAATAATGCTCATCCACAAGGCCAATACTTATCATGTAGGAAAGATACAACTTAGTGAGTAAATAAAAGAGTGAAAGATGAAGAATGATTAAAGTAAAACGAAAGGAAAATCTAATGTTGTTCACTTTCTTCCTTACTCGTTGCTTTGGATATTACTTTGTCCTCTATGAATAAGCCTCTCTTGATGGACAATAATCATTTTATTCATTTTCACTAGGAAACTAAATTGTTTTTTAGGAGCAGTTACTCCAAAACACCATTTCCATGAATAACTTGACCAAAAATATTTTAGCGCATTGTATTGAAGCCTCAGTCTCCTTTTACCATAGCTGCTTCATTCTATGGAAGCTTTATTTTGGAGGCTTTATCATGCCAAAAATTAGATATTTGGTTCTCATCATCTATATGAATGATGTTAAATGGATTCACAATGTATATGAACATCTTCACTGTAGGTTCTACTTTTTTTGTTCTCTTTTTAATGCATCTTTTCATTATTTTAGAAGAAAAACGTGTTTTACATACTCATTCCAGAGACATTACCACTCGGTTATAAGTTTATAATTTTAATATAAAACTAACTTATATTCCATTTAGCTTTAGAACTATAAACTATTAGATTACACCTCAGTCTCAATCCAGTTGGGGTTAGTTATATGAATCATGTATATCCACCCAACTCAATATAGACCTGTTTTACTCAAATATTCAATAATACTGTGAAGCCGAGTTTCTTTACATCTTGCAAATTATATTCCTAACCCTAAAAAAACGATCTCAATTATATTTTTGGTCTCAACTAGTTGGTATGTGCTACATGAATCATTTACTTCCATTTTGTTCTGTTCCTCACTAACTTTGCTTCGATTTCGAGAGGTTATATAGATATTTTAAGACAATTTTGCCTTTTGATTTTAAGTCCACCTTCAATCATCATTGTTGCACCTATAGACCGTGCATTTGGAGGTCTATGGAGCATGACTAAACAATATTAGGTGAACTTCTCATATTTTATCCTCTGACTGGTACTTGTACCTCCTGTCAAAATTTTAATTTCGAATCTTGTCGTACATCTGGTTAATATCTGCATTTCTACAAAAACATCTTTTGAATATATTGGGATGTAGAGGCCCAACACTTACTATATTATAATATTGTTGGTCTCATATTTAGAATTAAGCTTTGACTTTGGTAGGTATATTCTGATGACATAGCACTCCTTTATGTGCCACATTTTCATCTATCATACAACTCTCCTCTAGGAACTTGAAGCCCAGATATATGAATTGTCTACTGAATCAAGCAGCAACAGTAGATAAATTAAATCAGATGAATTGTTTGCATTTACATCACAGTTTTTGTTTAATCTCATTTCAATGATGAGCCTATTATCTATTTAAAAGCAAGAGGAAGTTATTGAAAACCTTGCTTTTCTTTTCCTTTCACTTCTTTCCACCTTTTTGATCTTCTCCTGTCGATATGCTTTGTGTCTTGTTGATGGAGGACCAACTCTACGCATCCTTTTTAGCCTTGTTAAAGGCTCGCTTGAGGTGTGTTCTGAAACTAGGAGCATATCAAACCAGGTATTTTGCTTCGCTTCATGTGATACTCTGATGCAAGGACCAAGGTGATGTGGCGTGCACCACATACCAGACTCTGCTTCTAAAGAGCTATATCAGAAAACATTTTAATAAGAATGTTAATAATTAAAGATAGGAAACAAGAAATTTAGTACGATAAAACTAGCTAAATTTCTTTGACTTGAAAAGTCAAGCTAAAGATAAAATTAGAAACTTAAAATTGCATAAGGACATTGAATTGTAGAATATAAGATGGTTTTTGTACTTAGATTGACGTGATTTTCACTTCATATATTTCAATTTATTACAAATTTTCTTTCCATATACTTTTTTGTCCTTGTACGTATTTTTTTTCTTTCACTATGTGTGTGTATATACGTGTGTCTGTATTGTTTTCATTTGTGCCTTTCTTTGCTAAATGCATTAATTGTGCTTTACGCTTACAGGTATTGCATACCCTGATGCTCCATCTTATTGCTAGTTTTGTTGTTTTGCTTCGGTTGTCAGATCGATTTGCTTGTTATTTTTCCTCCCCTCTCCCCTTCCTGAGCTGAGGGTCTACCGGAAACAGCCTCACTGTCTTTTTAAAGGAAGGGGTAAGGTCTGCGTACACTCTATCCTTTCGTGGAGGGTCTACTGGAAACAGCATATCTGACATTAATTTTATTAAATTAGGATGTAAATGGGAAAGAGCCTACACGAGTAAAAATTTTACTATTAACTCATACAAAACGTAAGGATGGTAGACCACTGGATGATGATTCTGCCAAGGCAATCGTAAGATTTCTTTTTTCATTTAATTTCTAAATTGTGAAATAGTTAGGGAAAATAACTAAAAAGCGAATAAATGAATTCCAAATTGGATTTATTGTGTATTCTATGGTTAGGAAATGATAAATGAAAGGATGAGCAATAGTGAGAGCTCTATTGACCAACCTCCTCGCAGTGTTGCTTGGGAAGGCAAAGTGTATTCCCACGTATTCGGAAATGACAAAAGTGGGTATGTTCGTGGTTTAGGACTTGGTCCAACTCCTTCTGTTATATGGGATAGCATGTCTTCCTTAGGAAATATTGTTGCAGGTGATTCTTCTAATGAGGTTATACAAAGTTTAGAATAGTAGATAAACGAGTTAAAGGAGAAACAAAATGAAGAAATAAATATGATGAAATTAATTCAGGAGAAGATGCACTCAAAATTACTCCAAATGAGACAATTAATGCGCAAATATGCTCCTAATGCATCTATGACTCAAAGTAGCAATGGCACCTAAGGTGAACAGGTAACTCCATTTCATAAGCTTTAGACATTTTTAATGAAACTCTAATTATATAAAAGTATTGTTAACTAACATGTTAATATTTATTAGATCCCTGACGCTAACAGTGGACATGAACGAGTACCACAAACATCAAGGATACCTAGTGTTGCTGAAAGTGATCAACCTTCTCACGGTACTACTCATCTTTAAGTTCTCCTCCAATTTTTATTAATAATTTGTTGTTGTATTTGGACTTAATTGGATGCTTCTTGCTTTTATATATTTCCTTTACACACTGTTGGTTTCCTTCTCAACAATATATATCTTTTACAATTAGAAATAATCTTCTGTGTCTTCTTTAGAAATATTGTTCCTTGCATTAGGGATTTATGATCTTTAGCAAAATGTAATTGTGCAGCAGAGATTAGTCTTTGAATTTATTGTAATAGCCGACCATCCTTTTTGCCAGCATTTAACTGAAGTATTTCAATGTCAGCTACTGCTCCAAATTACTTGTAGTCGTAGTAGTAATTTCTTATCATATGTTTCTCTCCTCCATCTTTTGGCATATATTTATTGGCCATGATTTTCCAGTTATTTACCTCCCATAAAACATCAAAAATTATATCTGCTTCTAAGGCTAGGGAAATTATTAAATGGAGAATCAATGAATAATAAGATATCAAAACTTAATCTTTTTTTTCAACTAAACTAGACCATTTTAATGATTATAGAAAGAATAACATATGTTGAGGAAGAAAGCTCCCTCCTACTAGTTGAGAGGTTGACATGCCAACCTCTGTTCCTTTGTGTACTCAATAGAAAGAATGAACTTATTTTTATTTGCATCATGGTGGATCAAATTGTATTTCCGCTAGCTTTAGTTGTCTGACTCTGAATGCTACCATTTCCCATCTGTCTAGTTGGACCAAACCTCTAACCAAGCGAGGGAGTCTATCAAACCATGTGAAGCCAAGTTTATTTCGATGACTTAGGCTAAGTGAGGCTAGCTTATCAGGTACTTTATTAGCTTCGCGATAACAATGTTGTACTGTCAATCTCTTCTCCTCCACAATCTCCTTGATACTTTCCATTGCTTCCAGCATTCTCCACGGTGTGTTCGCTTCTAACACAGGTGGTGAGCAGTTTGAATCTGCCTACACAATGATGTAGTTGAGGCCATATGTCTCGCAAAACTGCAGTCCAAAAAGCATTGCCTGGCTTTCCGCCCAATTGCTAGTGCCAGGTCCCAAATATATAGAGAATGCCATGATGAGCTTTCCCTTACTGACTCTTATTATCCCTCGTTCTTCACAGTTCCCCTCTTGGAAACTCCTATGTGTGTTCAATTTATGCAACAGAGGCGGAGGCTTCAGCCATTTCACCAATTTGCAGGACTTATATATCATTTGATGATCTGCTTGTAGTTGTAACTGCTCCCATGTTATTTGAACATGTAACTTGCCAAATTTCTGCCCCACTAGATCAAATAATACTTGCGCGACGACTTGCGCGACGAGGTACTCTGACCTGCGAACTGATGGTATTTCAGAACCGTAACTTGCTGCATTTCTCGTCCTCCATAATTCCCATGTGATTAGAGTAGGTAGTATTTTAACCATGAAGGACGGCACTACATTTAGCGTTTTGTGACCCCACCATTGTAGCAGAATGTGTTTGAATTGCAATCCTCGAATAGAAACGCCAAATATTCCTACCAACTTGTTCTATATAGTTGCTGCAAAATTGCTTGAGCTAAACAGATGCTCTACTGATTCCAGCTATGAGGAAGAAGATGAGCAATAATGGCATGTTGTCACCAGGTTATTCCCAAACCCTGCAACGCGGTTGTCTGTAGGTAGTCTGTTCTGCACCGCTCTCCATGTGATGGACGTCATTGTAAAGGGTATATATTTATTCAAAATTTTGATGTATGTTAGTGATTGTTCTCTCCTTTGTCTTAGTATTTCCCATGTCGATGCCATCGTGAAGTTACCCATTTTGTTTGGGAGTAGTGTAGTCTCTTGTTCTGTTTTGTTGCTTTTTTAGGTCTGAATTTTAAGTGGAAGGTAGTTAAATTTGGTGATATTTTGCTGGAGAAAGTGGAAAAACTTTGCTCCGGTACTGTTGTGGACGAATTGAAAAATGAAAAATTAATTTTGAAAAATGTAACCTGCCTATGAGTTTGGAGACAGAGCTAGGTGTTTATTCATAGAGAAACAAAAGAGAAGCTTTTAGTTGGACTAACTTGCTTTTAGGCAGTTTTGCATTAGTTGTAGAGGAATAAAGTGTCTCTTCCATTAAAGCAAAACCTAAGTAGTAGCTTGGGGGCCTTTTGAGAATGAAAAATACACTATTATTAAGGGACCATAGAGAATGTTTAGTTGTATGATATATTTATTTTTCCAGGTTATAAGGTTCTGCTAGTCCATTTTACCTTCTGAGTACTTGGAAGTGAATTGACCAAAAGTTTGACTTGTCTGAAACATTCTATTTATGAATTGTGACAGTGATGGAATCTTCAAGATGTTTTTTCCGCATTGTATTTTATCTTCTGATACAGTTATTTTATAATTTCAAGTCATACAGTTTGATGTTCGATAATTCAGCGGGTGGAAGATTTCAAAATGATGAAAAGTTGCGAAAATCATTTGAAGGCCATCATTCGTCTGGATTAGTTATATGACATTAGCTATTTAGTTCAAACAGTATAAATTTAGTTGTTGCGACATCAATATATTTGATTAGTACTTCCTTTTGTTTATTAAGATTTTATGAGATATATTATGTTTTTTTTAATTAATATTAATATATTTTCTTATTTGGGTCATATTCTGGATAAATATAGTAACTATTATTAGTGGTGACTACAATATTGCTATTACCGCTTGTGACTTTTAGTGCTAATTTAGTTGGATATACCAGCTATATAAATGGACGATAAAGGGGCAAATTAAGATGTTTCACAAGGGATATTGCAGCTGTTATAATTGCTGTAAAACAATTGCTGTTAAAAATATTGACTTTTAGTGGCAATTTAGTTAAACATATTAGCCACTGAATGGACGCTAAAGTGGCAAACTAAGTTGTTTTCAGAAGGGATACTATGGCCATTTTAATTGCCATAAAATAAATGCTTTTAAAGATGCAAACATTCGGCGGTAATTATTTTGAATTTAGCGGCTATAAAAATAGATGCTAAAGGAGTATAATTAGCCGTTTTGGATTGGATTTAGTAGCCATTATACTTGCCGCAAACAATTGTCGTTAAAGATGTGAACTTCTAGCGGCAATTATTTTGAATTTAGTGGCTATAAAAATAGATGCTAAAGCAGTATAATTAGCCGTTAGGATTGGATTTAGTAGCCATTATAATTGCCGCAAACAATTACCGTTAAAGATAATAATCTTTAGCGACAATAAACCATACATTTTACTAGTTTTTGTGACAATAGTCGCTAATGGCTTTGCCGACCCCGGCTTCAACGGCGAAACACTAATGGCTGGTAAAACATATAGCAGCTATTATTATTGCCACTAAAGCCATTTTATATTGACGCTAAAGCCCATTTTTGTTGTAGTGCTCCCTTCGGTTTTGTATTGATTACCGACAACTGAATAAGGTAACAATTAAGAAAGATATCCATTGCCTAGAATTGATAATTTATTTGACCAGCTAAAGGCTGCTCGATTGTTCTCAAAAATTGACTTGAGGTCTGGGCATTACCAAGTACCAGTAAGTGAGCAAGATAGTTCCTAAAATTGCTTTTACGACTCAGTATGGTCATTATGAATTTTTGGTGATGCCATTTGGGTTGACAAACTGAAATAAGAAGTTTCTTGGGCTTAGTGAGATACTATAGAAGGTTCGTCAAAGGCTTCTCCATTATAGTCTCTCCTTTGACTAAACTTTTGAGGAAGGACGTCAAGTTCGTGTGGGATGACAAATGCCAAGAGAGCTTTGAAAAACTCAAATCTTTATTGACTAAAGCTCCTATACTTACTCTACCAACTGAAGGGAAAGAGTATGTGATATATAGTGATGCTTCTTGTCATGGTTTGGGTTGTGTTCTGATGCAAGAAGGGAAAGTGGTTGTGTATGCCTCTCAAAGATTGAAATCACATGAGTTGAATTATCCTACTCACGACCTTGAGCTTTGCTGCCATAGTGTTTGCTTTGAAAATTTGGAGACATTACTTGTATGGAGTATAATGCCATATATTCATGGATCATAAGAGTTTGAAGTACTTGGGTACACAGGAAGAGTTGAATTTGAGACAGCGTAGATGGCTTGAGCTTATCAAATATTATGGCTGCATAAATTGACTATCATCCAGGTAAAGCCAATGTTGTTGCTGATGCTCTAAGTCACAAATCCTTTGCCGATTTATCTCTAAGTCCTTTGCCTTTGTTCTTTCTTGAATTGAGAGCCATGAATGTTTGTCTTACATTTAAAGCTGATGGTTCTATTATTGCTAGTTTGCAAGTCAAGCCAGTTCTACTTGAATAGACAAAAGAAGCACAAAAATTGGATGAGAAGCTTGTGAAACTGATCAAAGAACTTCAAAATGGAGAAAATCTTGGTTTTAAATTAAGGGAGGATGGTGTCCTATTTTATCAAAATAGGTTATGTGTTCCTAAAAATGATAAATTGAGGAAAGAAATTCTAAATGAAGCACATAATTCACCATAAGCAATGCATCCTGGAGGCACTAAAATGTACCAAACCATCAAAAAATACTACTGGTGGAATAGTATGAAGAAAGACATTATAGAGTTTATCCCTAAATGCTTGATTTGTCAACAAATAAAGGCCGAGCATTAAGTTTTGGCTGGTCTGCTACAACCCTTGTCCATACCAGAGTGGAAATGGGAGAGAATAACGATGGACTTTGTTTCTGGTTTTGCACACACTCAAAGAAATCATGATGCAATTTGGGTTATAGTTGATAGGCTAACCAAGAGTGCTCATTTCTTGGCGATCAGAGTTGACTACACACTTGAACGTGTAGCAGAATTGTATGTTAATGAGATTGTGAGGCTGATGGGGTTCCTGTTTCTATTCTATCTGACCGAGACTCGATGTTTACATCCAAATTCTGGACTAGATTGCAAGAAGTTTTGGGTACTAGGTTGAAATTTAGTACTTCTTTCCATCCTCAAACAGACGGCCAGTCTAAGAGGGTAATACAAATCTTAGAGGATATGCTTCGAGCCTATATTATTGTGTTTGAAGGTAGCTGGGACAAACACTTAGCCCTGATAGAATTTGCTTACAATAATAGCTACCAATCTAGTGTAGGCATGCCTCCTTGTGAAGCTTTATATGGTAGAAAATGTAGAACTCCTCTTTGTTGGAACAAGGTTGGTGAAAGGAAATTGGTGGGCCTGAGATTGTGCAACATACTGAAGATAAGGTAAAAATCATCAAGGATCATTTAAAAATTGCGTCAGATAGACAAAAGTCTTATGCTGATCTTAAGAAGCATGAAATTGAGTATCAAGCGGGCGGTATTTTTAAAGGTTTCTCCATGGAAGAAGAATATGAGATTTGGCCAAAAAGGTAAACTTAGTCCTCGATTTATTGGACCTTATGAAGTGCTTGGGAGAGTTGGCCCAGTTGCTTATAAACTAGTTCTTCCACCAGAGTTAGACAAGATCCACAACATCTTTCATGTTTCTATGCTTAGAAGATACCTCTCAGATCCATCTCATGTTCTTCCTGTTAAATCTATTAAGGTCAATCCTGATTTGACTTGTGAAGAAGAACCTATCCAAATCTTAGCACGGGAGTTAAAAGAGCTTAAAAATTAAGTGAATCCCCTTAGTGAAGGTCCTTTGGAGAAATCATTCTGGCAAAGAAGCTAATTGGTAGCGAGAAGAGGATATGCAAGTTCGATATCCATATTTGTTCCCGGACTAGTATAAGGTAAATTTCGGGACGAAATTTAGTTAAGGGGAGAGAGTTGTAGCACCCCAACATTTTAACCAATATTTGCATTCTCGATTGAGCATCGTTATAATGAGAATAGATTTTACTTCGCAGTTCCTAAACGTGAATTTGACAATATATGAAAATTGCTTACTTTAGGTTGTGTCAATATTGGAAAAGAAGTTCCATGCTATTGCTATGTTTAACACTTAATATCATTTTGATGAATTGTTATGAAATACATTAGATATTTAAGGTTTTGGGCTGCCACCCTTTTATATTTATCCAAAGAAGAAAAAGTTGGGCAGCCACCTTTTGTTCATCCTTATCCAATATGAGATATACTATCATCCTTGTGAGATATCATTAAGGACCTCCTCTCATATTTTGTTACTTCATGCCAAAGAAAACCCCTACACTCTCCTTCTTACAACATGAAATACTACATGAAAACCATCAGAAATTTTCACTAAACCAACCAGCCAAACTAGCTCTTGGTGAAGCTCAAGTTGCTCCTATCTTTTGTGGTAAGTTACTAAACACCCTTTTTTATACTAGACAACTATTAGTGTTTTCTTCATATCTTATTGTATGGAGCTCCATTTTACGTCATCCAAGCTTTTCTGGAGAGATATTTCATAGATCTATAACTCTTATTCAGGAACCAAAACCTAGTTTTGCTTGTATTTATCCGAAAGGAATGATAAAGTACAGGGCAAGTGCTGCCCAGATTTTCTGTTTTACAAACCCTCCCTGTACTATTGTTAGTATTTTTAACATAACTCTTTTTAAGAAATTGGTATTTAGGTGGATCAAGACTCCCAGGAATCCTAGGACATATATCTACAACTTTCATCGAAACCACAAAGTCTATTTCCTTCGTTTACATCTTCAAACGTTAGCCATAACACAAGATAGTGGTACTGTCCAGAATTTCTGTTTCAAATATTTAGGGTGATTTTCACCAATATCATGTTTAGTTTGACATGCTGAAGTCCCTGAATCTATATAGATATTTGATTATACATTTAAGGTATATATACCCTTGTAAAATCTAAGGGGATATGTTTGAGGAAGTTGACGGATTTGGTTGGTCTACCTCATAGACGATTCGAACGTCCTCAAGTTGTGATTGAACTATTTTGTGGTAAAACACTAAGGTTTGTGCATAAACTTTGCCCTCTTTTTACTTGCTAGAATGTTTTGAAATAACCTGAGATTTTGTTTCTCTTGTCTTCAATTTATATCGTTGTATTCGTGTTATATCAAGTATTGTAAGATATTCACTAAATCGCCCACTCGTACGAATTGCTTGATCATTTTACATTCCTGTTGGAACTATATCCTTCTTGTGGCAGTGATTTGTCACTCATCTCGGCATGCCTCTTGATTCGGATCTTTTTTCATCTTGACTTTGAATTTGTAGTTCGTCGTAAATTATGAAACTTGTCAGTGTTAAGTACGAACTAGAAAGCCATTGTTAACATGGTTCTTGATTCTCTTGATTATCGGGTTTTGACCCTACTTGATTTGGGGCTTCGGCCCATCTTGATATCCGATTATGCTTAGTGTGATGGCATGACGTATATATTGAGAAAGAATAGATATTTGTCAAACTCTCTTGGATTGATGTTATACGCTCTTGAATCTTGAACATTGCTATTGACATTTGGAAACACTTCAAGGTTTGATATTCGATACCTTTGGTATATTTGCTTACTTGCTTTAAATATTTTGTTTCATTTGAGCTACATATGACTGAAAAAGGAGAATTAGAGAATCTAATGGCTCCAAGACTAAAGTTTGTACACCACTAAGTTTTATGCTTAGCAATAGTTGTTTTCTATCGTAAGTAAGGTGCGAGAAGAGATTTGAAGAAGGCCTTTTGGAGTAGACTTTTCGGGAGCTTTTGTGGAGATCACATTTGCATATGCACCTAGCTTTTGTATAGTTTTGGCACTTGTACATGATCTGTATGTCACATTTATGTATGTTATTTTGGAGGCTCGTCGGATCAAGACCAAAATCTTGTAACTTGAATTTGGTGACTTGTTTTGTTGTTTTAGGGTGTGTTAATAACACAAGTCTTGTAATATGCTAAATTTACACTTTGTCTTGTAAAATGTACAAAGGAGAAGACTAGTTTTCCTTTTAACTCGCAAGTTTGAAATTCATATACAATATGAACCTGTAGTGATGTTGAACAAAAAGTATAATTTTGTTAGGAAGCTGCTTTAACGTGTTGATTATTCAAGAAGGGTTGTATCACATTATCTTGATATTTTGACATTGTATTTCATTTAAGAAATTTTACGAAGTGTATTTTCAAAAAAAGAAAACAAAAATATTGCACCGTGAAACCTTTATCGCATGGGCCTATTTCCGCTACTAAATTATTATGAATGTCTTTGTAGATTAATATCTTCTGAATGTTATAAGTAGTAAATTAGCATTGTTTCGTAAGTAGCGCCCTCCCAAAAGGGATTGCTACACCAGCCCTATCCGGCTGTGCTGGTAGTGTAGCTACTGGTGCTGAAATCATAGGCTGCATGCTCTGCCGCAAGACACTACTCAGAAGGTTGGGGCAATCCCTCTTGAGATGACTCAAGTCTCCACACTTGAAACAACCCTTCCTCCAACGAGGTTGTTGACCTTGATAACCTGAAATACAGCTTGTGGAACCCTATGCAGGTGGACCACGATAAGAACTCTATGTCGGTAGCGCACTAAATGATGACTGAATTGGGCAAGCATTGTATGAACTATGGCTAACTGATGAACCACGAGGAATCAGACGAGCTGCTTAAGCGGGTCTAAAAGGACGGCCTCTGCTGTGATGTGACTGACATCCAGATGAGGCACCACCAAAACCACCTGAGCCACCTTAACCATGGGATCTCTTGGCATCTTGCTCCTCTCGCTCAAGCTTGCAGACATGCTCCAAACACCTAGCAACCTCAACCACCTAGTCAAATCTAGCATCTATCTCGCTCTCGAGCCAAACGGTATCATTGACCATAGCTGAGGCTATCAATGAACCTCCTAATCTTCTCCCTCTCAGTAAGGACCAAAATATGGCATGACGCGCCTAATTTGCGAATCTCATCTCATACTGGATCACATTCATACCCTTCTGGCATAGATGCTCAAACTCTCTGTGCAACTCCTCTCTACGAGTCTGTGAAACAAACTTCTCTAAGAAGAGAACTGAGAATTAATGTCATGTAAGTGGTGTCGCGCCAGCTGGTCTGCCTGACTCATAGGTCTACCACCACTTGTAGGCTAGCTCGACAGCTAAAAAATAGTAAAGTCAACTCCACTCGAGTCCACAAGACCCGCTGAGCGAAGAATTTGATGACGCTGATCAAGAAAACCCTGAGCATACTCTGACTCTCCTTCACTGAACTAAGGAGGACGAAGTCTCTGAAATCTCTCTTACCTCTTCTGCTCCTCATAGTCAAAGATGGTCTAGCCCCGGCCTATGCCGCAGCAATAGGTTGCACTGGCAAAACCCTCGGTGTTTGATAACCCCGAGCTAGCTGCTCTGGTGTACAGGCTGCGGGAGTCTGGGCTCCTCCCCCAGCCAGAGAGGTAGCTGGTGCAACTGATATCATACTCGCCTGAACCAAGCTCGTGTACATACTCAAGATCTGGCCCAAAGTCTCTTGAAGACTAGGTACAACAATAGGTATCGCTGGTGTCTGAGCTGGTCCCACCGGCTCAACAATATCCGGAACCTGCTCCTCTACTAGAGCAACTGGTGGCTCCACAAGTGCTACTCTAGTTGTAGTGCGAGCCCCACCTCGGCCCCAGCCTCTCACGGCCCTGACTGGTGGCACTGGTGCCTGCTCGTCCGATCTGGATGAATATGTCTTCACCATCTGTGAGAGAATAGAAGAATAAAGGTTCAAACTTCAGAATTAACAAGTTCACAGAACAAGAATGCAAGAAAGTGAAATTTTCCTTAAAGCTTAGTATCCTCTCAAAATAAGTACAGTGTCTCTGTATCGATCTGCAAGACTCTATTAAACTTGCTAATGACCTGTAAAACCTACTAATCTAGGTATCTGATACCAACTTGTCACGACCCAAAACCACCAATCGGTCATGGTGGCGCCTAACACACTTGCTAGGCAAGCCGAAGAAAAATAGGATAACAGAAATAATGGAATTAATAAAAGTCTAAAGCCAATAACATAAATAACTACGTTAATACATGAAATCCCCCATAACTGGTAATACAGAGTCATGAGCTTTAAATAGAAGTACAAGTTTGGAAATGCAAAATTGAAATATTGTTTGAATAAATCAATAGCAACTTAAATGGAAAGAGACGCTAAAGACTGCACTCGGAATGCAGCTCTACCTCATCTCTCGACAACTCAGAACAACAATCACAGCAACTCACAGCTCGGTCCAACACTTGGATCTGCATAATTTAGTGCAGAGCGTAGTATGAGTACAACCGATTTCATGTACTCAGTAAGTATCATAACTAACCTCGGCGAGTTAATAGATGCAATAATTATCGATGATACTCGCTAATTACTTTCTCAACTCGTGAATTTCCACAAATACACAACAACAATATCATCAAATCATGAAAACATATATAAAGTCACCTTTATGTACAAGAGATAATATGCTAAACTCTGTATCAGTTAACAATCCAGCATATAGAGAAGCTATGCTCATAATAAGTATACAACCAAGGAAAATTACAAGTAGAGAAGAAATGCAATAGCTGAACAAACCACTGATCAGTTTTTCCTCATACCGCGTGTATACCATCAAAGAGAGAAACATAAGAGGGTGACCCTATGGGGACGGATTCTTATCCACACACTGCACGGACAACTCACATGCCATATATATCAACTGCATGGACAACTACGTGCCTATAATCACAACCACATGGACAACTCATGTGTTATCATGTCTGGGATCTGCACGAACAACTCACGTGCTATCATAACTCAACCGCATGGATAACTCACGTGCTATCAAATCTCAACCACACGAACAACTCACGCACTACCAGTCCAATCCATATCACACAGAAAGACGATATACAAGATTACATGTACATGAACAATGGATGTCAAATTTCATACTCATGGATTGGTATAAGTGACATATTAAGTTGTATGCATGTGCGAAGTGTGCTACCATAGCTCAAATCAGGCAATTACATCATAAAAGTAGCAATTATCATATTCAACCAGGATATTAACCTATATGTAACCTCAACAAATAACTCAAAAAAGGGTTACAAAAATAAGAAACATAACAAACATCAAGCTTAGCAATAGATTCAAGTCATATCATAGCCTAAGCACCACCCTGAGCATGAATAATACCCCGGTGCACGCACATGGGCTCAACCCCTCACATGTGCGCCACCTATAGCACGTAGCTATCACTAATAACTCAGGCAACTAGTGCTTCAACCATGTTTAGGTAAGAATACTCATCTCAAGCAAGCCAAATCATACACTAGAAATCCCTTCCCACGTGAATCAACCTCCTAACAGCTTGAATTTAGCCAAAATAACTTAATAACATAAAAGACGCATGAAACAACCACATATAATAAAGCTTCAACCCAAAAGGTCAACCCCATCTCGCCTACCGGAACTTGATAAAAGTCACATATTCTGAACACCCATTTGAATATGAGTCCAACCATACAAGTTTCATCCAATTATGACTCCGAATCAAGGTTCAAATCCTCAAATTTCACTTAAAAACGTTCTTATCAAAATCCCTAATTTCTTCACTTAGATTCACATATAAAACGGTAAAATAAAGGCAGGAATCATGTGTAAGGCCCCGATAAAATTTCCTAATAATTTCAGATTTTAAAGTGCGCCAAGCAATATTTGAGGATAACGTATTCGAGTATTAAAGGAGACCTATGGGATAGAACCACATCATTTTGAAATGAAAAATATGTTTAAGGTGTGTTGGAACATACTAAGGAGTTTTGTGAATGGCAAGAATTTGTGTGGAACAAGTTGGATACATTAAGTGGAAAGGATGTCTCAATTAGCACAAGACCCGACATCAAACGATAGCCACTCCCATATTATAAAGACTTAGGTGGTGATATACCTATCCAATTAAAGCCCTTTGGGTAAAGTTTCCAACGCATCAAACCATTTTTCATTTAGATATTTCTAAAGAAAGTTATGGCCATTTTATAGGACTTGTGCCATATGTGCGCCCAGATGTGTGGCCGCGCATATAAGGGGATTTCTGCCTCATGTGCACGGCCAGATGCGCAGTCACTTGCCCAGGTGTGCGGCCGCGCACGTAGGAGCCCTATAAATACCCCCAAGACCGGGTAGTGAGAGTGGCTAAGTCATTTCTTTGAGCTAGAGCTGCTCTATCAAGGGGAATCCGTCCTATACTTCCCTCCCATGAACTAAGGTAATGTTTTTGGAGTATTTGAGTTGATTATTACTCCTAAATACTTATATTAACAAAATCTTGAAGATCCATAGATTTCCATTCAAACCCCCAAATCGGTCAGTAACACTACAAGTGAGATTTTCTAGAGTCTCACTATAGGACGTATGTCCACCATCTTTATCTACTCTATGGTGATTATTTATGTCTGAAATATATGTTAGGACGCATGGGGTGGTGATTGGAAACCATAAGTGCCTAACCTAGTTGTGTTGGTGTTGTAGAGATTGTAAAATGGTTTAATTAATGAGATTGATGGCTTGGGTGTGAATTGTTGGCATGCATGTGCTAATGCAAGTTGTGGATGGCCTAGAGACGAAGGTAAGGTGAATTATTGGTATGGAAGGTGGTTGTTAGGTGAAGAAATTTCATTAAAGGAGGTGGTAGAAAGATATGCACATTAGATGTTTGATAAAATTCTAAATGACTTAAAGTATAGAAATATTACTAATATTTGTACAAATGTATTGCATTGTTGTAGGTTGAAGTTGTTTAGTGTGGGGGACCATCATAGTACTATTAAGGGGCGAATTTCAGGTATGTTGGCTAAACTTCTCTCTTGGAACCGAATTCCATGATGTTCCGGTGAGTTTCAAGTATGGTTGACCCAAGTTCCTAATTCTCGTGTTCCGAGTTATTCTTTATTTGATTATTCCGAATAAGCTTGTGTTGAGAGATATATATACTAAAAATGTGCACCAAATTCTCCTATCATCTTGTGTTATCCGTCGGGAATGTATCCTAGTGTGCCCAATATATCGAGATAGTATGATTTCAAATCATGTTTAAATTGCAAGTTGTTATGCCCATTTGTGAAAGAAAACTCAATGCGCCTAAGACCCATATTGTTCATATTTATGCTTAAGGCCTTAATCCCAAATGCTCTTATTAATGATGATCTATAAAATATGGTTGAAAGTGAAAGAATTGAGAGTGAGATATAAAACGTAGCCATGGTTGTTGTAGCTAGTACATTTGATCTGGAGTCGTGTTTATATCGTTAATCACCACACCCTCATTTATAAATATTTCCAATGTGATTTGAGTTCTTACGTACTCAAGAGTTGAAATTGTGTATTGTCCTTTTGTGAAGAAGTATTTAGAAAGGTACGATGTATTACTCGCTTATGATTTTTAACTTGTATTATGATTACAAGTCATTGTGCTCCATATTTTGAAAAAGGATCCAATGTGTTTAAAGCCTTCATGACTAATGAACTTAAAGTTGTGATTTCCAAAATATTCTATATGTTGATGTTTGATGTTGATCCTTGAAAGTAAAGAAAGGAAAGTGTGGAATATGAAATACGATCGGCGTACCATGAATAAAGAATTGTGTGAATGGCAAAAGAGCCAAGGAAATATTGTTGTTGTGAGTGGTTGAAAATACTAATGAAGGTTTATACAATGTGAAAGATGATGAGGTGAATACATTTGTATTTATATTACCTTTGTGTGCAAAAACAAAAATATTTTTGGGAGTATCATTAGAAAATCGAGGAAGGGTGGGCCATAAGGCCCACACCGAAACTACACGTGCTGGTGTAGGGGTGGATTGTGATGGATTGTGATTATTCCCCTTATTTGGGATGAGATTGATATTAGCTATTAATTGGAAAGTCAACCCACACGGCATATGTGGGAAGGCGGCCTAGCCGATTGGCTGGAGATCAGACGTCATGTTGCGCACATGGTGGTACTACACTTGGTAACACCTTTTTGTTCACATCATATGTCAAACCACATTGTCCTTGGGGAGATGACCTAGTCGATCGGGCGTGATCGGACTCCGTGCTAAAAACACGGTGGTATATCGGTGCTAATGATCTCCCAACCAAAAATATATATTATTTTCGTATTTTGAAAATTGTTATGCTTTAACTTGGCCTTTGGATATCATTGATTGTTACTTGTTGCTGCCATGGTGTTTCCCCTTCTGATATTCGCGTTACATTTAGCTTTACATACTAGTACTATTCCACATGTACTAACATCCCTTTTTCCGGGGGTGCTGCATCTTCAATGGATATAGGTGGTTCATCAAGGGGCAGCTTTGGTCCTTGTTAGCGGTCACTCTCTATTCAGCATGTTTTGGTGAGCCCTACTCTACTCGGGGCCCGATGTCACTTTATGTTGTACTTTGTGTTTTGAGGTATAGCCGGGGCCTTGTCGCCGGCACTTCCATATTACTCTTGATTGTACTTAGAGGCTTCGTAGACAGGTTGTGGGTGTTGTTTTATGTTGGGAATTGAACCAGAAGTGTTGGTATTTGGCTAGCATGTTTTTCATCATTTCTATAAACTTGTAATAATTTGGAAATCTTAAATAAATCTCTTTTGAGTAATGGAAAAAGAATATGGAACACTTGACTCTTCTCTTGTCTATCACTTGTACTGATTCTTATATTGTTAATGGGCTAAGTTGGGTAGAAGGAATCAAGTAGGCTTGCTCGGCCAGGTTATCTTAGTTGAGCGGCGGTTGCGCTCCCCGAGGTTTGGGTGTGGCAAGCTTGGTATCAGAGCCTATGTTTTTAAACTATCCTAGGATGTCTGGGAGCCGTGTCTCGTAGAGTCCTTCTTATAGGTGTGTTGTCGACCACATCTATAATAAGGAGGCTACTTGGGCATTTAGGAATGTCATCCTTCTTTGATACTCCAGATCGTGCGGTAGAGCTCAAGATAGAGAGTTTATTTCCTCGTAATGTCTCATTTTCCTAATGACTAATCCACGAGTTCGAAGCAGCGAGAAGGGAATGACCCCGCCATTAAATCTTGGGGAGATTGCACTAGAGTTTGTTGGGAGAATGCATCAAGCCATGGGGGAATTGGAAGAACTCATTGCTAAGGGAAGTATCCTTGTTCCTACCAATGTCACCACACCACCGGTCTGCGTGGTGAGAGCATCTAAGAAATGAAAGAGGGTTGTTGGTACTAATGAACCGGATTGTTTGATTTGCAAGAAGCGTCACTTGGGAACATGTTGGATGACTCTTGAAATATGTTATAGTACTGGAAAGAGGAGGCACAAGAAGAACAAATGCCTTAGGTTGGGTACACCCATCCAATCTGCCCGATATGCAGGAAGGAATATTTGGCGTCGTGTTGTGAGTATGCGCAGCAACATGTTAGGGGTGGCAGGTTTGGTAAATTCCAAAGGCCTACACAGCAAGGCGGTAAAGAGATTTTTTACTTTCACCATGGAGGCTCGGAAGGAGGTTAAGGGGAAAGCTTATGGTGTATGCAAAAAGGGTGAATATCAGGTTAGTGGGGCAAGATAGTTTAGCGGACCTCATCCCCGTTGTGTGAAGTGTGGGAGATGTCATTCGGGAGTATGTCACTATGGCACCAATTATGCTACGAGTGTGGTGTGAGGGGTCACCTTAAGAGAGATTGTCGTTCTTCTCGCCAGAGCATTGGCAGGGGTGTGGCACAGCCAGCCAGTTCTGCAGCTACTATATCCACAGCGCCTCCCCCAGCTCGAGGCACTATAGTGCCCGCAGGGCGTGGAGCAGCTAGGGGTGGTATCAAGAGCTCGGGAGGGCCCAGTAGGTTTTATGCTATGAGGAGGCATCAAAATTTAGAGGCTTCTCCAGATGTGGTTACAGGTATATTGACTGTCCAATCTCATGACGTGTATGCTCTTACTGATCCCGATTCCACTTTGTCATATGTCACTCCTTATGTTGCTATTGAATTTGAGATGTGCATTGATGTGCCCGGTAATTTCGGCACATTTTGATACTATTAGCTTAAAGTTTAACTTGTTTTACTTGCTAATTCTCATGATATTTATGTAATTTTAGTGTATTTGCAGCATAACAAGTGTAAGGACCCAGAAGAACGGAAAAGAGTTCAAAAAGTTAGCTGAAGACAAGAAAAGAAGTTAAAAGCATCGCGAGTACAAGTATGCGGTTGCAAACTGAAAATGCGAACCACATATTCCACAGGCAGATCGCAAAATAGGACAGAACTCTAGGACAATCTTCATGTCGAGAATGCGGTCGCAAATGCGAACGAAAAACAGGAATGCGAACCGCGAAATAGCCAGGTGCAGTCGCAAACACAAACAGAGTTTTGGGTGAAAATCAGAGTGGAGAATGCGATCGCATATCGCGATCGCATAATCAACATGCGAACCGCGAATCAAAACGCGATGGGAGCAAAATTTTCTGGTGGAGTTTGCGACGGACGATGATGATTTGCGGTCCACATTTCCGTTCTGCGACAGAAATGCGGTCCGCATTTTTTACCACAGGGGCAAATCAGATCGAAATTCGCCTCGGGTTTTGGGCCTCTATAAATAGGTTTTATAGGATTTTGTGAAGGGAGTCTTGTCAGAATTTAGAGTACAAAGTACGGCAATTCATTATTTTGAATTCTTAGAAGCTTTTGGGGATCAAATACCTTCTATTTTTGTAAGATGATATCAATTACTTTTCATTGTTCTTTAATTATCAGCAAGTGTAGCTAAATTCAAACGCTGAGGTTATGAACCCTAGATGGGTAGAATGTTGTTGAGATCTTGATATTGAATCCGATTTCGAAATATTTATTTCTTGTTCTTCAATTAATCGTTAGTGGTTGCAAACATTAACGAACGCCAATTAGCTCTATCTTATCTTGGAAAAGTGAGATAGAGTTTGGTAGAAATAAATAACAAAAACTCAAGGCTTTAAACCTTGTTTAACAAAATCGCTTAGGAATAAGTAGGTTTTAATTTGGCGCTTAATTGGTTGTTCTTAAGCATGACTCTTTTGTATTCGGGAGGATCGTAGAGAGGATACATTATCCAATTATTGGGAAATATTCGGTAGTAAATTAAACATCAATTGCATATCAAGAAAGGTATTCAATATTAATATCAAGAACATTCTACTACATTAAGGGGGACACAACCTTGGTTTCTTAAATTCATATTTTTCACATTCATACTATAAAAATTAGTTTTCAGTTTTCGTTTACTTATACATTCAACACTTCTTTATTTTATTTGACGTACTTGATAGAATTACGACTTAGTCAAGTATTACATTAATTAGACAATAGTTTCACACCTATTCCCTGTGGGATTCAACCCCAACCTTGTTGGGTTATTATATTTGACATCGACCGCTTACACTATTATTAAGGTGTAATTTGAGCGAATCAAATTTTGGCGCCGTTGCCGGGGAATACGGTCTTGAAATTTCTAATTAGTGTATACTTTACTATACGTCTAATTCCAGTTGATTACATGTTGTTTGTTTTGGTTGTTGTAGACAGGAAGACATATCGGACCATGAAGATGATGTGGAGGTGGAGCAGGAAGAAAATCCTTTTGCAGATATTGAAGAATATATAGAGGATACAAACGCTGTAGTACCTCCGGCTATAGGTGCTGCTACTTTCAAGGTGGAACATGGACTAATTCTGATGCTGAAAGCGGAGGGATTCTTCAGAAACTCCACTGATGACGATCCAGCGTGACGATCCAACGCAGCACCTCAGGAATTTCTTGGGTGTTTGTGCGATGCACAAGCAAAACCATGTCTCTGACGATGCCTTAAGGCTGAGATGCTTTAAGTATTCATTAGCTGGAGATGCGAGGAAATGGCTTCAAAATCTTCCTCCGAATTCCATATGTTCATGGCCTGAACTTGTACGAGCATTCTTTTCAAAGTGGTTTCCACAAAGCAAGAAGTCTGAGCTCAGAGACAAGATATTCTTCTTTAAGCAACTACCTGGTGAACAATTACATGAAGCGTGGGATCGCTTCAAGTTGTACTTGGTGAGGTCTCCAAACCATGGCTTTCCCGATTCTATCTTGCTGGAAAAATTCTACATAGGTTTAGACCCTATGAACCAATCAATAGCGAAGAATGCTACTGCTGGATCGTTCATGGATAAAACCTTCGCTAGAGTAACTCAGATCTTGGATAAAATGGCAAAACACAATCAAGCTTGGCATTCTGAGGATACAACAGGTGGTATTACAATTGGGTCTCCTTCTATGAATAACTTGATCAAGGATAATCAAGAACGAGACCAAGTAATTGCAGAACTTGCTACAAATGTCAATGTGTTGACAAAGCTTTTCACGAAAAATCAGAAGAAGAAAGTCAATATGGTTGAGAATGTGCCGCCGGTGCAAAGTGATGATTATGAAGAGGCAAATTATGTTAATAATTCTCAAGGTGGGTATCAAAGGCAGAATTACCAAGGTCAAGGCTCACAGAATCAATGGAGACCAAACCCGCATGGGCAAGGTCACCATCAATGGCGCAATGACCAAAGTGGCTCTAACCAAGGAAACTGGAACAGCAATAATAATTTTTCAAATCGAAGTTCCAACCTTATGTTCCTCCAAAGGGTCAGTATTCGAATCAGGGATCCTCTAGTGAGTCTAAATTAGAGAGCATGCTTGAAAGAATATTACAAAACCAAGAAAAGTCTGATAATTCCATGAAGAACATGACTGAATTGGTTGGCTCTCACACTGCGGCGATTCAAAAGCTGGAATTGCAAATGAGAGATCTTTCTCGTGAGCAATATCCATAGCAGAAGGGAACACTTCTTAGTGATACGATTGCAAATCCAAAGGGGAGTGGAAGTGGCCCAACCTCCCATATTATGGCTATCACTACCAGGAGTGGTAAGACATTGCAAGGAAGAGATGAGCAAGCAGTTGATGTGGAAAAATTTCAAAAAGGGGTTGAAGTTTAAAACCCTAGTGTTGCTGAAGTAAACAAAAATCCAGAAGTTGTGCAAAACCGAGATGAGACCCAAGAAGGGATAAAGGACAAGGCAGAAGAAACATCAAACATTCTTCCGCTAATTCCTAGACCCCCTCCTCCTTTCCCTCAGAGACTTGCGAGAAGAGTTGACGACAGCAAGTTTGAGAAGTTCTATGACATTCTCAAGCAGTTATCAGTGAATATACCATTCTTGGAGGCTTTACAAGAAATGCCGGGGTTTTCCAAGTATCTAAAGGATCTGATCACAAAGAAGAGAACCACCAAGAATGAGGTGTTGAATATGACTCACCGGGTTAGCTCTATCATTGCTACAAATCCAATCCAGAAAAAAAGAGGACCCGGGAGCATTTACTATTCCGTGCACTATTGGAGTGCGCGACTTCGCTAAGGCACTGTGTGACAATGGAGCCAGCATCAATCTAATGCCACTTGCCATCTACAAACAAGCCGGATTAGGAATGCCAAGGCCGACGAGCATGAGGTTGCAGATGGCTGACCGTTCAATCAAAAGACCAGTCGGTATTGTAGATGATGTGATTGTGAAAGTTGGAAAATTTCATATTCCAGCTGATTTTGTGATCCTTGATTGTGCTGTGGACAAGGAAATCCCTATTATATTGGGGAGACCATTTTTAGCTACTGGAAGAGCACTTATGGATTCGGAGCGTAATGAAATCAAGTTCCGGGTGAACAACGAAGATGTTACCTTCCAAACTAGTAAGGGTATGAAATTGCCAACCGAATACGAGAGCATTTCACTAATCGGTATTGTTGATGAAGTTGATGAGGCTGTTGAGATGAAACTGGAAGACCAATGCCTAGGTGAAGCACTGGCAGCTATATTGGTGAATTTCGATGGTAATGATATGGAAGGCTTTATGGAGTCGGTGAATGCATTAGAAAGACGTGGCTCTTATTCATATACTCCACCAAAACTATCCCTAGATTTGGAGAATAGAGCTACACCTCTTGCAAAGCCGTCCATTATCGAACCACCTAAATTAGAGCTCAAACCACTTCCGTCGCATTTGAGGTATAAATTTCTTGGCTTGAATAATACTTTACCGGTAATTGTTTCTTCGTTGTTGTATGATGTGCAGGTAGAGTAGTTGCTGCAAGTTTTGAAGGAACACAGACAAGCCATCGGTTGGACAATTGCGGACATTCGGGGAATCCCTGCTGGAATTTGTGAGCACAAGATTCAACTAGAAAATGGGACAAAACCGAGTGTGGAGCACCAGCGACGGCTGAATCCATCAACGCAGGAAGTTGTGAAGAAAGAGATAATCAAATGGCTAGACGTTGGGGTAGTCTACCCAATTGCCGATAGTTCATGGGTGAGCCCGGTGCAATGCGTGCCAAAGAAGGGAGGCATGACTGTGGTCAAGAATGAAAAGAACGAGCTGATTCCTACAAGGACAGTAACCGGATGGCCGGTATGCATGGATTACAGAAAACCCAATAACGCCACATGCAAGGACCACTTCCCTATGCCTTTTATTATTCAAATGCTTGATCGGCTAGCCGGAAAGTCCTTCTATTGCTTCCTCGACGGATACTCCGGGTATAATCAGATCAATATAGCTTTGGAGGACTAGGAGAAGACAACATTCACATGTCCGTATGGAACATTTGCTTTCAGTCGAATGCCATTCGGCTTATGCAATGCTCCAGCCACCTTCCAAAGATGTATGATGTCTATCTTTTCCGATATGGTAGAGGACTTCCTTGAGGTCTTTATGAATGATTTCTCAGTAGTCGGGGAAACTTTTGAGCATTGCCTAAAAAATCTGAAACAAGTGCTAAAGCGATGCGAAGAGACAAACCATGTATTAAATTGGGAGAAATGCCACTTCATGGTGGATGAAGGTATTTTTCTGGGACATAAAATCTCCAAGTGTGGCATAGAGGTGGATAAAGCTAAAATTGAGATCATCTCCAAACTCCCTCCACCCACATCCGTAAAAGGTGTCCGTAGCTTTTTGGGGCATGCTGGATTCTACAGGCGGTTCATTAAGGACTTCTCAAAGATTGCACACCCAATGTGTAAACTCCTAGAGAAGGATGCCAAGTTCGTCTTTGATGAAAAATGCCTCGCAGCTTTTGAGGAACTGAAAATAAAGCTCACCACGGCACCTATTATTGTCACACCTGATTGGTCGCTGCCCTTTGAGCTTATGTGTGATGCTAGCGGTGTAGCTATTGGAGTTATGCTGGGACAAAGACACAATAAAGTTCTTCACCCAATATACTATGCTAGCAAGACACTTAACGGGGCGCAGATGAATTACACTGTAATCGAGCAGGAACTGCTAGCTATTGTGTATGCATTCGAGAAGTTCCGTGCGTATCTATTGGGCTCTAAAGTGATTGTGTATATGGATCATGCAGCTCTCCGTTATTTGATGGTGAAGAAAGATGCAAAGCCACGACTAATCCGATGGGTGTTACTGCTGCAAGAGTTCGATTTCGAAGTTATGGATCGCAAGGGAACACAAAACCAAGTGGCAGATCACTTATCTAGACTGGAAGAATCAGGGAGACAAAAAGAAGAGCTGGAGATAAATGACTCATTTCCAGATGAACATATACTGATGGTATCTAATTCATTTGCACCGTGGTATGCAAACATCGCCAACTATATTGTCAGCGATCTTATTCCGGAAGGGTTGGAATCATACCAACCGAAGAAGTTCTTGAGGGATTGTCGCAACTATTATTGGGAAGAACCATTCTTATTCTGTGTCTGTGCTGATAACATAATTAGAAGATGCGTGCTTGAGGAAGAGATGCTACAGACTCTGAAAGCTTGTCATGACTCACCGGTTGGGGGTCATCATGGGGGTAACAGAACAGCTGCAAAGATTTTGGAGTGTGGGTATTACTGGCCGACTATTTATCAGGATGCTAATCAGTTGGTGAAGTCTTGCGACCAATGCCAACGACAGGGCCCAATTTCGAGGAGGCATGAGATGCCTATGAACTTTGTTATGAAAATCGAACTATTCGATGTTTGGGGTATTGACTTCATGGGCCCTTTCATAAGCTCATGTGGGATGAAATACATCCTAGTAGCTGTGGACTATGTGTCCAAATGGGTAGAGGCCGTTGCCTTACCAAACAACGATGCTCAGAGTGTGACCGCATTTCTAAAGAAGAATATTTTCACCCGGTTTGGCACCCCAAGAGCCATTCTCAGCGATGGAGGTTCACACTTCTGTAACAGAGTCTTTAAAGGTCTCCTTGACAAGTATGGGGTTAAGCATAAGGTTGCCACACCTTATCATCCACAATCGAGCGGTCAAGTTGAAGTATCCAACAGGGAGATCAACAGCATTCTATCAAAAACGGTGAACGCAAATAGGACCGATTGGTCAAGAAAGCTAGATGATGCTCTATGGGCATATCGTACAGCTTACAAGACTCCTATCGGTACATCCCCTTATCGGTTAGTCTTCGAAAAGGCGTGCCATTTACCCGTAGAACTCGAGCATAAGGCTATGTGGGCCTTAAAGAGATTAAACATGGACTGGGCAGAGGCCGGAACTCTAAGGCTGGCACAGTTAAATGAAATGGAGGAATTCCGTCTTCATGCTTATGAGAGTGCAGCAGTTTATAAAGAACGAATGAAATTCGTCCATGATACAAAGATCTTGAAAAGGGAGTTTAAGGCACGGGATCTGGTATTGCTGTTCAATTCAAGACTAAAATTATTTCCGGGGAAACTGAAGTCTAAATAGTCTGGACCATTTAAAGTTGTTGATATGTCTCCCTTTGGAGCTGTTGAATTAGCATCGGAGGATGGGCTCCGGACTTTCAAGGTTAATGGGCAAAGAATCAAGCACTACTTGGGTGTAGATGGAGAGAAACATATGGTAGAGCAGTTGGCTCTAAAAGATGATCAAATTCCAACTACAGAATGATTACAGAAGCATCCTAGCCTCGTCGTGCCGCGACGTTAAATCAAGCGCTTCATGGGAGGCAACCCATGTGTGGTATAATTTGCTTTTGTTTGTGTTGTATTTTTATTTAGAATTCAATATCACATTTGTACTTAGGGCTATTTGAAGGGTTTTAGAATGCAGGAATGTGACGAAAGGATACAGGAATTGAAGAGGAGTGTTTGAAACTGCAGAAAAACATCAAGGTGAAAAATGTTGCACAAATGCGATCGCATTTAAGATATGCGAACCGCATTTGTGCCGCAAACTGAAGCAGAAACTTGAGCAAATATATCTAGCATAAATGCGACGAGGCTCAACAGTTCGCGGTTCACATTTAAGTTATGCGAACCGCATTCTCACCGCAAACAGAGACAGAAAATTCAGCTCAAAAGTCTGATAAAAATGCGGTGGAAACTCCTACTATACGGTTCGCATTTCCATTATGCGAAACTTAAATCATCGCATAATTGCCAGGTACGCATTCGCATTCCCTCCTTTTCTAAATCCTTCAATCTAAGTATATAAAAAAAACACAAAAACAAACAAAAAGAGAAGAGAAAACGACAACAGAGCAAGACCTCCGACGGACATCATCGGAAAAGTAAAAGTACAAGTTCACCAAACCTCAAAGAATTGATTCACAGTTGTCCTACGAACTACAATCTTCTTCACAAGGTACGTTCATCCTTTGCTCCATGTTAAATTTTTATTTCGCAAGATTAGGATTAACGTTTCATTGAAGTTTTTCGATGCTTTGGGATGGAAGATAGAAATCTAGGGTTTTCTTGCTTGAGGGATGAACATACTTGTATACTTTAAGGTATTTGCGGTCCACAAAATCAAAATGTGGACCGCACTTTGACCGCATCCCTGAACCCTAGGTATCTGAGGAAGACAACATATGCGGTGATTATGCGATCGCATAATCGATATGCGGACCGCAGAGCCACCGCAAACACAGCCAGAACATTTGGTTAGCACTGGTAAACTCTGCGGTGAATATGCGATCGCATATCCCGCTTTGCGATGAGTATGCGATCGCATTTGTGTGCATCCAACAGGCTTATGCTCGACAACAATCTGTGATGGATTTGCAATTCGCATAGTGTTTATGCAATTAGCAGAATCCACCGCAGAATGCCCTCTACCTGTCACACATAAGAATGCGACGTGTTTGCGGTTCGCATAGTTGTTATGTGACCGCAAACCACGCCGCATTTCTATAACTCTTTGGTCATTTTTCCTATTTTGCTTTTCTCAAATGATGATAATGTCACTTACATCTCCCACTTATGCAGATATGTCAGCCAAAAAGCACTCCGCAAAGAGAAGGCCATCATCCGATTCTACCTCAGCACAACCCAAACGGGCAAGAGTGGAATCAACTGTACCTAACACCTCCCAGTCTAATGAGGAGGACTGCGTACCGGAAGTTGATTTAGTAGCTGAGGCCCGAATGAAACGAGGTGATGACCTTCAGCTTCGTTTTGGGGTTGAAGGTTCACGATCCTTGTTCAGGGAAGGGCTAACAAAGAGAAGAATCTTGGGGGAGAAAAAGTTAAGCTTGAACGGGCTACAGGACCAGTACCCTCATATTCTCGAAAACATCAAAACGAGAAAATGGGAGTACTTCACTAAGGACCCCAAGGAATATAATGAGTCAATGGTTCGGGAATTCTATGCATCTTACGGAGCTTCACGAACAGGGTATCATAGACGCAACAGAATATTCACCGGCATCGTCCACGTTCGGGGGAAGGCTATGTTTTGTGACAGCGAGCATATCAATGAACTCTACTTCCCCGACAGGGAATCAGGCACAGCTGAGTATGATGTAAAGTACTCCAATAGAGAAAACGAACGTGGATGGATAGCGTCCATCATTGCCAAGGGGACTCCTGCCTGGATCAGTCCTGGAAAGAAAATTTACAAAGAAGACCTCACAAGGGAGGGCAAATATTGGCTCAACTTCGTCACCTCCCATTTAATACCCTCTAGGAATGAAACAGATATCAGCATTGAGAAGGCTCTTCTCATTGCGTGTATAATGACGGGCATTAAAATTGATGTGGGGAGTCTTACTTTCCAGGAAATTGGCATCCGGGCTACGCAGCGGGCCACATCACCTCCCTTCCCGAGTTTGATCACAACCCTCTGCCAAGAGGTCAATGTCCCATTCTTACCACAACAAGACAAACTCGGGAGGTCTACGAGAGATATAGATATCACTCGTATAAGTGATTCGGTTGCCCCACCAGTGACCCCAATTGAGGACATGGACTCCCAGAATCTCCTGTCTCCCCAAGATCCTGACACCTCCACTGTTGCTGACAAAACTGCACCCCCATCTACCACTGGGCCATCTGCCTCACACTTGCCAACCATTTCAGGACTCGGTCTAATTGCTCATCACGCAAATTCTAAGGTAGACCAACTCTTGAAGACATTGCCCCACCTGATTAAACAGGCCCTGACTCCGATGCAAACGTCAGTGACAGCTCTCCAACAACAACAATTAGCGTTCGGAGATAGGTTGAACAAGCTTGAGTCTAGGGTTGAACAGATTGAAAGAGGTGAGGTGAGGGGTTTACCCCAACTGCGGGAGGAAGTAAAATCCATGAAGACCGACCTCCAGAAGATGAAAAATCTGGAGTTTGATATATCATCTCTCCTCCCCAACGAGGGTGACCAGGGTGCTGGCCGTGCTGCACCATACTTGGGCCTGGAATTCATGACACTAATGGCGGACATCGCACCTTCATCTGCTAAAGTGTCTCAGCCTCCCGCCCCTACAATCCAGGCGGATTCTACTGATGACGAGACATCGGGGAAGTCATCAGAATTCGAAGGGGAAGAATCAGAGGAGGCCAGTTTAGGGTTCGATGAGGATGAGGACCCTAAGGAAAAGGGCAAAGCAGTTGCTGTGACAACGGTGAAGGAGGAACAAGAGCAAGCAGACATTGAGAAGGCCATTCAGCAATCGCTAGCAGAGAGGGCTGCCAGGACACGGCCACCAGTGGGAGAAGCTAGCAGCTCAACGGCCTCACCACCTGCTCCAGACCAGTCTCACACCCCTCCTACAGCTCTGAAGGAGACCTAGGCCACCGCATCTCTTCGCGCAATTGCACACCCAGGGAGCCCCTTATACTCTATATTTCTTTTTATGCATTGGGGACAATGCATGTGTTTAAGTTAGGGGTGGTAGCCTTATATCCTTGTTTTGTCTGTGTATTTGATTTATTTTTGGGCATGTTTAGTGACATTTGATAACTGTACATTATATAGTAATGATTCATGATTTATGTATATATGCTGTTATAATTAATAGTTAGCAATAAAAACCCCTTGTTTTTTCTTTTGCCGGGTTCTTTTTCAAGGGTGTAATAGTAGAACCGGGCCTATGAATATGAGGTATATTGACCAGGATGGTACATTTGTTGAGTATCAAGTATGTAAACCTGTGTGAGTAGACCCTTGTAACAAATCAATTATGTGAATTTGAGGCTCACTCGGTAACTCTAGGTCTACTTAGAATCGTGTATGTGTACACGAGGAAAGCCTCGAGTGACTAAATGTGAACTCTAAACCTGTAAACTATGTTAACCGAACAGTTTGTGTGCCAATGTGTGTGAGCTCCTTGTTTCGATAGTTCTTGTGTTCACTTCTGCCATCTAGAACTTGCCCGGTTGGTTTTTCGACGCCTATCATACGTACACTGAGTTAGAGAAATGATCTTAGGCTTTCTTTGATTATTGATGAAATCTTTCTAGCCTTTTCAGCTTACCTGTGCATAATTAATATCACTAGTACCCTATTTGAGCCTTTTAGCCTTTTCCTTGGCCTCCGCGTTACAAAGTTGTCCCATTCGTAAAACATGATCTCTTTTGAACCCGTTCCTCCTTGAACATTGAGAACATCGCTAAAAGTTTGAGTTGGGGGTGTGGGTCAACATGAAAATGGGCAAGGTTGTGAAATGAAGGTGAGAATCCGTACCTCAAAATGTTCATGTGAATCTAAGAAAGCTCCAAAAAGAAAAAGAAAAAAAAAGAAAAAAAAAGAAAAATGTGTGTTGTCATAAATAGTGAGGTATGTAATGGCAATAATGGAGCTTGAGAATAGAATAAAGAGGTATGCAAAGTGGGGTCCAATGTGGGAACTGAATGCCATTAAGGTTATGGGGTCGAAAAGAAACAAAAGGTTAAAAGAAAGAAGAATGTAATTAGTATTCAAGGAGGAAGTAGCCACTAGTATCTAAATATATATCCTACCCTTCCTTAAACCGACATTACAAGCTTACAAAGTCCTTATGTGATCTCCAACCGAGTGTTCTTATAACTAGGCGATGAATTAAAATAAGGGCAAGCCTATGGTGTGGCATGTGGTGACACTTGAAATTTTGTTCTGAGAGTGAGTGTACTTGCACTTTAGTCCCTTTGTATTGCTATGATAAATATTGTGAGAGTGGGACTTTCTTTCCAGTGAGGGCACATACACTGCTAGGTTGATAGTAAGTTGAGCTTTGAGTAAGGCATAAGTGTATTCAGCTGAAGGTAGCCTTTAGTTACTTTGTTGAGGCTAAAAGTTCACTAATTGATTGGTTGTCTTTGAACATATTAATGATTCAAGGGGGGGTACAGTGCTCAAAGAGTTATACTTGAGATACTAACAACAACCACTGTCCACGGTCAGTATTGCTTCATGGTTGATAAGTAGAGTCTAGACTAGGATAGTATCGTTTTAGTTGCTTGAGGACAAGCAAGAGTTTAAGTTGGGGGTGTTGATGTGCCGGGTAATTTCGGCACATTTTGATACTATTTGCTTAAAGTTTAACTTGTTTTACTTGCTAATTCTCATGGTACTTATGTAATTTTAGTGTATTTGCAGCATAACAAGTGTAAGGACCCAGAAGAACGGAAAAGAGTTCAAAAAGTTAGCTGAAGACAAGAAAAGAAGTTAAAAGTATCGCGAGTACAAGTATGCGGTCGCAAACTGAAAATGCGAACCGCATATTCCATAGGCAGATCGCAAACTAGGACAGAACTCTAGGCCAATCTTCATGTCGAGAATGCAGTCGCAAATGCGAACGCAAAATAGGAATGCGAACCGCGAAATAGCCAGGTGCAATCGCAAACACAAACAGAGTTTTGGGTGAAAATCAGAGTGGAGAATGCGATCACATATTGCGATCGCATAATCAACATGCGAACCGCGAATCAAAACGCGATGGGAGCAAAATTTTCTATTGGAGTTTGCGACGGACGATGATGATTTGTGGTCCACATTTCTGTTCTGCGACAGAAATACGGTCCGCATTATTACAACAAGAGCAAATCTGACCGAAATTTGCCTCGGGTTTTGGGCCTCTATAAATAGGTTTTATAGGGTTTTGTGAAGGGAGTCTTGTCAGAATTCAGAGTACACAGTACGACAATTGATTATTTTGAATTCTTAGAAGCTTTTTGGGATCAAATACCTTCTATTTTTGTCAGATGATATCAATTACTCTTCATTGTTCTTTAATTATCAGCATGTGTAGCTAAATTCAAACGTTGAGGTTGTGAACCCTAGATGGGTAGAATGTTGTTGAGATCTTGATATTGAATCCAATTTTGAAGGAAGCTTGATATTTATTTATTTCTTATTTTTCAATTAATCGTTAGTGGTTGCAAACATTAACGAACGCCAATTAGCTCTATCTTATCTTGGAAAAGTGAGATAGAGTTTGGTAGAAATAAATAAAAAAAACTCAAGGCTTTAAACCTTGTTTAACAAAATCGCTTAGGAATAAGTAGGTTTTAATTTGGCGCTTAATTGGTTGCTCTTAAGCATGACTCTTTTGTATTCGGGAGAATCGTAGAGAGGATACTTTATCCAATTATTGGAAAATATTGGGTAGTAAATTAAACATCAATTGCATATCAAGAAAGGTATTCAATATTAATATCAAGAACATTCTACTACATTAAGGGGAACACAACCTTGGTTTCTTAAATTCATATTTTTCACATTCATACTATAAAAATTAGTTTTTAGTTTTTGTTTACTTATACATTCAACACTTCTTTATTCTATTTGACGTACTTGATAGAATTACGACTTAGTCAAGTATTACATTAATTAGACAATAGTTTCACACCTATTCGTCGTGGAAGTATTGCGAGATTTTGAACAGGATTATATGCGTCATGAGATGTATTGCGGGCATTGGATTCATGGAATTTTAGCTATTGTATTTAGAGGATATTATTATGGGCAACTAACTTATGTGGTGCATGTTGTGATTTTGGCCAGGTGTACGATCATGTTGTGGTATCGTGCGTGGTGATTGGTACGGTGTTCGTATGTCAGAATCAGGTCTGTTAAAGAAATTTGTAAGTTGGAACTTAATTCTAAAGCTTGTTAACTAAGGCTTAAAGGAGGACCTTCAGTCCGGCTTGAGCTAATGTGCCCAACAGGGTTATGATGGCACGGGTAGGTGCACAAGGTGTTAAACTGTAAATTTGGACAACTCCAGAGCAGTCCTTAGCACATTCGAGGACTAACGTATGTTTAAGTGGGGGAGAATGTAATGACTCGACCGATCGTTTTGAGCTCTAGCGCGTCGTTTAGCTGTTTGAGGCCTTGAGTAGCTTCACTTCAGGTATATTGACTTGTACGTGTGGCCGGATTTAAATTTCGGGAAGTACGGAATTGATTTGGAAGGAAAATTTTAGTTCGCAAGCTTTACGTTGCAAGAATTGGCTAAGATTGGCCTTTCGAGTAAACAACCTCGGAATCGATATTTGAAGGTTCCAATAGGTTCATATGATGATTTCGCACTTGGGCGTATGTTCAGGTTGAGTATCGGATCACCGGGGAGCGTTTCGATGCTTATTATGGAAGGTTGGTATTTTAAAAGATTAAGAAATTCTTAAGTTTGAGTTGAAGTGGATTTTAATGTTACCAATGTCTGTTTGGGATTCTGAGCCTTGGAATAGCTTCATCATGTTATTTATGACTTGTGTGCAAAAATTTGGGGTCAATCGGACTCAATTTGATAGGTTTCGGCGTCAAGTGTAGAAGTTTGAAGTTCTAAAGTTCATTAAGCTTAAATTGGGGTGCGATTCGTGGTTTTAGCGTTGTTTGATATGATTTGAAGCCCAACTAAGTTCGTATGATGTTTTAGGAAGCGTTGGTATAATTGGTTAAGGCCCTGAGGGCCTCGGGTAGATTTCGGAGGGTTAACGGATCCAGTTTGGGCTTGGGGGAAAGCTGAGGCAGCTGGTGTCTAGTGCAATCCACCTGCGAGAAAAGGGCCGTAAGTGCGAGACTGCACAGGCATCCCAGGAGTCACAGATGCGGGATTGCAGATGCAGGCGGAGGAGCGTAGAAGCAGGAGCTGGGCTGAGGCAAAAAGCCAGAGAAGCGGCATTTCGTGCGCAGAAGTGCATTTGGGCACGCAGAAGCAGAGATAGCCTAGGTGAGGGACGTTCGCAGAAGTGAGTTTTTGCTTGCAAAAGCGAGCCGCAGATGCGACAATTCTGTCCGCAGCAGCAAAAACTTGGCATAACATAAGGGATTGAACTTGGTCATTTCATCATTTTCGTTTGGGATTTTTGGAGCTCGGTTCTTGGGCGATTTTGAGGAGTTTCTTCATGTAACACAAGGTAAGTAATTTCTCACTTGTTGTGAGCTAACTATAAGGTTTATATGTGGAATTAAGGAGGAAAATTTGGGAAAATTTGGAATTTTGGTAAAAAAACCTAGAAATTAGTATTTGTGGATTGTGACCACGAAATTTGACATGGAATTTGGGATAAATTATATATTGAGTTTGTGCTGTTATGAGCAAGGTTATCTTCGAAAATTTTTGAGAATCTGGGCACGTGGGCCCGAGGGTTGATTTTATAGATCTTTTTAGCGGAGCTGGGAATTGTTAAATTGATTAACTATGGATATTAGAGTATATTTTTGGTTGGTTTGCACAATGTTTGAATAGTTTTGGACCGACGGGCATCGGTTTGAGGTGATGGAGTGGCGTTGGAGCCGGTTATGAAACTTTGGAGCGACGTAAGTCTCTTGTCTAACTCTGTGAGGGAGAAACTACCCCCTAGGTGATGTTTATTTTTATGCGCAACTAGTTTTGGGTGCTACGTATGCAGGAGGTGACGAGAGTCCGTACGTAGCTATAGCATGTTTATACCCGGGTAGACCTAGGATCTTATCCTGCAATATTTGAAATATTTGAACTCATGTTGCTGACATTAATTAATTAAAGTTATAAATGAAATTGATTTAGAAATAATTATATGTATACTAGGTCAAGCCTTAACACTTTGAGTTGTGGGCAAGTTATTTTAGAAACGGTACAGATTACATCCATTTTGTACCCACACACGGTGTTGTAAACACGTGTCTCGTAATTCGATAACTTCCTTCCTTTTCTTGTGGAGCGGGCCGAACGCCTCGGCAAAATATAGGTGTATCTATGGTTCGTGCCGCTCGACCCTCAGCAGTGTACATGTTATTCCAGATCGGGTCGAACGTCCTCGGCAGAATCGTGCGTTATATCGGCTTCTGGCCCGTATATTCACGAGTTAACCTCTCTACTGATGCCCGGCCTTTTATTCGGTACTCCAGATTTATTTGATGATAACACTTGACAACTTCCGAAGATACTAAGATAGACTACAAGATTGAGAAAATTCATACTTTAAAGGAAATAATTGGAAACTTTTGAGATTTACAGATTTACTTCACTATTGTTGTGCACCTCATACCTGTTATGGATTATTTTATTATTGCTTGGACCTCTAGTAAGTGTCGATGTCGACCCCTCGTGGCTACTTCTCTGGCGTTAGGCTAGGTACTTATCTAGTACACGTTCATTTACGTACTCATGATGCACTTCTGCACTAAATGTGCAGGATCTGACAGGTTCATGGATGACCACCTTGGCGCGTAGGCGCACCTGCCGGAGAGATTTCATGTGAGCTGCATTCCAGGCTACACATCGCAGTCCTTCGAGTCTTCATTATATTTTTTATTTTATTTCTATCTTATTACATTCGGTACAGATGCTGTATTATTGTTATATTCCTTCGAAAATGCCCATGCACTTGTGACACCAAATTTTGGGGATTTCTACGGGTTGTTCGTTTTTATAATTGTGCAAACACTTTCATTTACTTGGTAAATTCTATTTGATGTTGTTCAATTAATGAAAACCAGGATTTCAAAACACTAAAAATGAATAATTAAATTGGTTAATTACTATTGGCTTGCCTGACGGCGGTGTTAGACGCCATCACGACTTTCAGCGGATTTTGGGTCGTGACAATTTCTTTAAAATTTGATTAAATTATATTTGAAAACTTGGCCTAGTTTTAGTTTCCAAATATTAATAGAGAAATAACGTAACCTCATCTACATGTTGTACCAAAGTTTAATGTCGAGCACTCTTGTTTATTCAATGTGTGTAACTTATCATGGTAATATAATATGTATATTGAGATCGAAAATATTTACTTTAAAATAGTTCAATTAAATTAATAATGATAACAATAATAATCATTATTATTAGTATTATTGTGAATCATTTTTCATTTAACCTAACTTCCTGGTGCCTTACACATAGACTGATTAAACTTAGGTGGCAATGATGTTATACAATACAACCAAGAAGCTAATAATCATGACCCAATTTTTCCTATACACCGTGATGGCGCTCAACGTCACTGCTAGGCAAGTTAATGGTGAACTAGCCATGTATTTATTCTTTTTAATACTTTCAAGGTAGTTGATTTTTTTATTTATTAAGTAAATGAGAAATGAAAATTTTACTAAAGTAATGCATAAACTAATGAAAGAGCAAATACGTTGAAATAAATACTCAAAACCATAAAATGTCTACTAGCATGTTCCCAATACCCGTTTCCACAAGTATATGAGCAACTAGTAGAATATACAAAACAGTTATGTTACTGTCTGAAATAAGATAGACAGAAAGTAAATTCAAAAGAGAGACTGCGGGTACTGTAGAACGGACTCAGAGAGCACCACTATGCCTCAGGGTATTGGGGGTGCGCACCTGAAAGAGTGCCAGATACACCTGCCTCAGATCCTGCACGATTAGTGCAGAAGTGTAGCTTGAGTACATAAACAACATGTACCCAGTAAGTATCCAGCCTAACCTCGAAGAAGTAGTGACGAGGGGTTGACATCGACATTTACTATGGGCCAAAAAACAAAATACAGAAATTCTAGATAGGCATGAAATATGTGAATAATAATAAAAACAAAATAGCAAGCAATGAATAAATGCTTCTTTAACTAATAGTCAATTTAAAGATCTCCAACAATTTTGGGCCAATAAATAAATTATAACCTCTTAAGTCATAGATATAGTATCAAGTGTAATCGGGCTCCAAGTATTTTCACGCACGATTTATGCCGAGGTCGTACGACCCCATCTAGAATAATGTGTACACTGCCGAGAGTCGAGCAGCACGAATCATAGATGCATCTAATATAGTGCCAAGGCGTTAGGCCCACTCTACAAGAAGAGAGAATACTCTATGAACATCCGATTTAAAAGCTATCACAAGACTAATACACAAGGAGGCACAATTTCTATTAACGGTTAAGTAACCCGCCAAAACTCAAAGTAAATGAAAATCGGTCTTTACGAATCCTTTATCAAGTTGCAATATAATTTAGGTACTTAAATTAACAAGTATAGTGCAAACAATACAAGTATTTCATGATTTTGGTCCTAAAACTACCCGTACTTAAGCATGATTAGTAGCTACTCACGGACTTTCATCACCTCATGTGTATATTGCCCCCACAATTAGAAGAAAATAGTAATTTAAAATACCTATGGGGTAAATTCCCTCTTACAAAGTTAGACAAGAGACTTATCACGTCTCAAAGCTCAATTTTCGGCCCACAGATTCACTCTAAAGTCTCAACTTGGTGCCGAACAAATCCGAAGCTAGCCATATATTATATAAATTAATTAATATACACTGACAAATTTATAATTTAGCTATTAGAGTAATTACACAACCCAAATTGGAAGATTCTTAAAATACACCCCCAAGCCCACGTGCCCGGATTGCGAAAATTTTCAAAGACAAAATGTTACCAATAACCTCACGAAGTCAAATATATAATTTTCACCCAATTCCATATACATTTTCGGGGTTAAATCTTTTTTTTTTATCAAAACTTATATTTTTCAACTAAACCCATAACTTCTCCAATTTATAGGTGAAGAATCTACCCAAAATGCACATATTAAACTCATATTGTCAACAAATTACTTACCTCAAAGTGCTAGGTGAAACCCCCTCTTCAAAGAGCTCTAAAATCGCCCGACAAGTGAAAGAAATGAACCAAAAAGCATAAGTCCTGACATTAAATGAACCTCACTGCTCCTACGATTTTCGCACCTGCGGAAGAATCGTCGCTTCTGCGGGGCCGCTCCTGCGGTCACTTGTCCGCATTTACGAAAGACGCGCGACCCACGACTGTTCCCACCTGCGGCCAAATCCCGCATCTGCCAGCCAGCTTCTGCGGCTCGCCTCACGCACCTGTGACCCTGGCCAGGCTGCCTCCCTCCGCACCTGCATACCCTCCATCACAGAAGCGAGTTCGATTCTGCGAAAAAATGTTTCGCTTCTGTGGACCTCGCTGGCTCCCTTCCATTTTGTTTTGTGAACAATACACCGCACCTGTGGTGCCGCACCTGCGGTGCCGCTCCTGCGACCATCCCCACCACAGGTGCGAACACACCAGATGACAGTCCCTTTAGATCTTCTCCGAAGAGAAATAAATCTCCGTCGACCCTCCGAATTCTACACGGGGGATCCAGAGCCTCGACTAAACATATCAACAAGTTCGTAAACATAAAACAGACTCGCTCGAACCCTCGGAACGCATGAAACAATATCAAATCTATGAATCACATCCCAAAACCAAATAGAATCAACTTATGAACTTCAAGTCCTTCCAACTTACTCCAAACGCGTCAAATCATACTTAAACTACTCGGAATGACACTAAATTTTGCGTGCAAGTCTTAAATCACCATATGGAACTATTCCCAGGCTCGGACTCCCAAATGGATCTCGATAACACCAAAACCTACTCCATACCAAACTTAAAGAACTTGAAAACCTACAATGCACCAACTTTCAATATTAAGCATTGAAATGCTCCGGGTCATCCGATACCTAATACGAACATACGCCCAAGTCCAATATTATCATACGAACCTATGGGACCATCATAACCTAGTTCCGAGGTCGGTTACTCAAAACATTGACTCAAGTCAAACTTAACCATTTTAAGCCACTATTAAGGAACTAAGTGTTCTAATTTCAACCCCAACCCTCCCAAACCCGAACTAACCATCCCCCCAAGTCATAAAACAGTAAAAACATGGGGAGTCTTAATTAGGGGAACGGGGATCTAGAAAGCAAAACAGCCGATCGGATCGTTACATTCTCCACCTCTTAAACAAACGTTCGTCCTCAAACGGGTCTAGAATCGTACTTGAAGTGCCGAATAGGTGTGGATATCTGCTCCGCATGTTCTCCTCGATCTCCCAAGTCGCCTCTTTGACTGGTTGACCCCTCCACTGAACCTTTACCGCAGAAATCTTCTTGGACCTCAACTTGCGATCCTGCCTGTCAACAATGGCAATTGGCTCCTCCTCATAGCCCATGCTCTCATCTAGCTGAACCGTGTTGTAGTCTAACACATACGATCTGTCAGCATGATACTTTCGGAGCATAGACACGTGAAAAACCGGATGAAATCCTGATAAATTTAGGGCCAGAAATGCGAAGTAAACTGAGGGCTTCTATCTGATATGAAGGGATAGGCACACCATGCAACCGAACAATCTACTGAATGTAAATCTAGGCCAGTCTCTCTGAAGAATACATGGTCACAACCGGAATGAAGTGTGCCGACTTAGTCAACCTGTCAACAATGACCCAAACTGCATCAAACTTCCTCAAGGTCCGCAGTAACTCAACTACGAAGTCCATAGTGATGCGCTCCCATTTCCACTCAGGTATAACTATCTGCTAGAGTAGGCCACCTAGCCTTTGATGCTCATACTTAACATGCTAGCAATTTAGGCACCTCTCTACATACTCAACTATGTCTTTCTTCATCCGCCGCCACCAATAATACTGCCTCAGGTCGCGATACATCTTCGTTGCACCTGGATGAATAGAATACCGAGAACTGTGTGCCTCCTCTAGAATCTTCTCCTTCAACATATAGACGACCCTAGAGTCGCAGAACACCATCCTTACTGATAGTAACCTCCTTGGCACCACCTGCAGTACCGTCTCCCTAAAAACCAACAAGAGGGGATCGTCGTACTAACGACCCTTAATCAGTTTAAATAGTGAAGACAGAGCAACGACGCATGCAAGAACTCGGCTGGGTTCTTGTCACGACTCCAATTTCCCTCCGAAGGGCGCCGTGACGGCACCTAGGCTCTAAGCCTAGGTAAGCCTAAAAATTATGCAGAATAACTGAATATAAAGCTTAAACTCAACTTCATCATCTGAAATAAATAAAAACTGCGATTCAAAATAGTTACAACTCCCAAAACCTGGTAGAAATAAGTCACAAGCTCTAAAAGGAAATGCTAAATATCTCTATACATCAGAGTCTAATGAGAATAAGGAAAACAACATAATAAAGATAGAGGGGAACTTTGAGGTCTGCGGACGCTGGCATATATACCTTGAAATCTCCACGCACGGGCTAGCTCACTGATACCTGGTCTGGTAGGAAGAACCTTGATCTGCACAAAAAGATGTACAGAAGAGTAGTATGAGTATACCACAACAGTACTAAGTAAGTGCCAAGCCTAACCTCAGTAGAATAGTGGCGAGGCCAGGTCAGGGCACTACTGGATATAATAGGAAAAATAAGGCAGAAGATAAAATGATGTAATGAAATGGTGGAGATGTGTGGCACTAGAAATTCACAGAAGATAACAACACGGAATCAAAGAAGACAGCTGCAACACATACGGAAGCACAATCTCACAAGTTAAGGGACAATAACAACAATGCAGCAAATAGAGGTAAACAACAGGCCGCTCCCAAGGTACCAGCTCGTAGTCCCAAAAGTAAATACACAACAGAGGCGTTCCCGAGGTACCGCCTCGTAGTCTCAAAAGTAAATATACAACAGGGACGCTCTCGAGGTACCGCCTCGTAGTACCAAAAGTAAATATCTTACAATGGCACGGCAGAAACCTCATGCAAACAATAATAACCGCACGGCAGAAACCCCGTGCCATAATAACAATCCGCATGGCAGAAACCTCGTGCAACAACCAATCAATTATCTCAACAAAAAATATCATGAAAACAACACATAACAAATGGAACAATGAAATTACAGCAAGAAATCCTATAGTTAAAGAATGAATACGAAATCAAAGGAAGCGGATGGCCTCTCCTCTGCTGAAATGAATGCCAAACTACCCACACTCTCAGCCTTTCTGCTCAAGGCATCCGCAACCACATTCGCTTTGCTCGGATGATAAAGGATGGTAATATCATAGTCCTTTAGTAGCTCAAGCCACCTGTGCTGCCTCAAATTGCGATCCTTCTTCTTGAACAAATATTGCAAGCTGCGATGATCAGTATAAACCTCACAGGACACCCCATAAAGATAATGCCTCCAGATCTTAAGAGCATAAACTATCGCGGCCAACTCCAAATTGTGTACGAGTTAATTCTTCTCGTGGGGCTTCAGCCGACGTGAAGCATATGCAATAACTCGCCCCTCCTACATCAATACACAACCAAGGCTAACGTGTGAAGCGTCGCAATACACAGTATACATCCCTGAACCAGAAGGCAACACAAACACCGGTGTTGCAGTCAATACGGCCTTGAGCTTCTGGAAGCTCTCCTCGGAATCATCGGTCCATCGGAACGGAGCACCCTTCTTGGTTAATCTAGTCAAAGGTGATGCAATAGATGAGAAGCCCTCCATAAACCCCCGATAATAACCTGCTAACCCCAAGAAGCTCCTGATCTCTGTGGTTGGACGAGGCCAACTCTGAACTGCCTCGATCTTCTTGGGATCTACCTTAATACACTCGTCTGATACAACATGCCCCAAGAATGCCACAGAATCTAACCCAAACTCACATTTGGAGAACTTAACATATAGCCTCTATTTCTGCAAGGTCTGAAGCACCACTCTCAAAAGTTGCTCGTACTCCTCTATGCCACGCAAGTAGATCAATATGTCATCAATAAAGACAATGACAAATGAGTCAATGTATGTCCTAATCACCTAGTTCATCAAATCTATAAATGCCACCGGGGCGTTGGTCAAGCCGAAGGACATCACTAGAAACTCAAAGTGGCCATATTTAGTCCGAAAAGCCGTCTTCGGAACATCTGAATCACGAATCTTCAACTGATGATACCCCGATCTCAAGTCTATCTTAAAGAACACCCTGGCACCCTGCAACTGGACAAAAAAAATCATCAATACGTGGAAACGAGTACTGGTTCTTAATGGTAACTTTGTTCAACTGGTGGTAATCAATGCACATCCGCATAATCCCATCTTTCTTCTGCACAAACAACACCGGTGCACCTCAAGGAGACACACTTGGTCTGACGAACCCCTTTTCTAGCAACTCCTCGAGCTGTTCTTTCAACTCTTTCAAAGCCATGTGGTACGGTGGAATAGAGATAGGCTAGGTACCTAGAGCCAAATAAATGCAGAAATCGATATCACGATCTGGTGCATGCTGGGAAGGTCAAAAGGAAACACATCGGAGAACTCCTGGACCACTGGCACTGAATTAATCGCCGCAGTCTCTGCAGTCGTATCCCAGACATAAGCTAGATAAGCCAAACAACCCTTCTCAACCATGTGTCAAGCCTTCAGGAAAGAGATAACCCAACTAGATGCACTGACATATGAACCCTTCCACTCCAATCTAAGCAACTCTGGCATCGCCAATGTAACAGTCTTGGCATGGCAATCAAGAACGGCGTGATATGAAGACAACCAGTCCATGCCAAGGATGACCTCAAAGTCGGTTTTATCGAGCAACAGAAATATGCTCTAGTCTCATAACCATAGAAAGTCATGATATAGGACCGGTAGATCTGATCCACAATAACATAATCGCCCACTGGCGTAGACACATATGCAGGGGTACCCAAGGACTCACGAGAAACACCTAGAAAATGAGCAAATAGAGATGAAACATATGAATATGTAGACCTTGGATCAAATAGTACCGAAGCATCCCTACCACAGACAAATATAATACATGTGATCACGACATCTGAGACTACAGCATCTGGTCTGGCTGGAAAGGCATAGAACCTAGCCGGAGCGCCACCTAACTAGCCTACACCGCTAAGACGGCGCCTATCCACCTGGCCTCCGCCTATGGGCGACCGGATGGCTGGTTCGGCAACTGGTGCTGAAATCATAGGCTGATGACCATGCTGTACTACCTTGCCCCGAAGCCTGGGGCAGAATCTCCTTACATGACCAAGATCCCCGCACTCAAAACAACCTCTCACTGTGGAATATGACTGACCTTGAGTCTAACTTTGTGGACCTGAACTCCCACTGGAGGAACACTGAATGGCTGGTGGACGGTAGGAGCTCTCTGTAATGGCGCTGAAATAGGGTTGCACTGGACCACCCCGAGAAGGTGGCGGTGCTGGATATATGGACCTGCTAGACTGACCAACTCACAAACTGACCTCTGCCCCTAGACGAAGCACCACTGACCCCCTAGAATATCGAAACCGCTTGTCCCTCAGCGTTTGCTCTCGATCCCGCTAACGAACACCCTCGATCCTGCGAGCTATCTCCACTACCAGCTCGTAAGAAGTCCCCATCTCAACCTCTCAGGCCATAGTGGCTTGGATACCAGAGTGCAAACCGTGCAACAAACCTCCACACTCTCTCTGCATCGGTGGGAAATAACATAAGTGCATGGAGAGACAACTCAGAGAATCTCGCCTCATAGTCGGTCATCGACATCTGGCCCTAATGAAGCTGCTCAAACTAAAATCACAACTCTTCCCTCTGAGAGGGTGGAATGTATCTATCCAGAAAGAGGCGTGTGAACTGATCCTAAGTCAAGGGAGGAGAACCAGCTAGCCTGTCGAGAAGATAGGACTTCCACCATCTACGGGCCATGCCCTCCAGCTGAAAGGTGGTAAAGTCCATTCCTTGGGACTCCAATATCCTCATGTTGTGCAGTATGTTCCTGCAACGATCAATAAAGTCCTGGGGGTCCTCATGTCGCTCACCTCCAACGACAGGAGGATGTAGCCTGGTCCATCTATCCAATAGCTTCTGTGGCTCGTCGGCCGCAGCTGGTTAGGGCTCTGGTATGGCCGCTGCAGCTGGCTGAGCTTCGCCCATGGGTAGTACGCTTGGGGTCTAATATACGGAAGCTGCATGCCGTGGAGCCTGAGCGGTAGGGGTCTGTGCTCCCCCTCCCGCCTGAGATGTAGCTGGGTCTGCTGGAAATAAACTAGCCTGCGTCATGGACTCCATGAACCGCAGCATACGGTCCATGACCTCCAGGAATCCTGGTGCATACATGAAATCCACTAGGGCCGGCTCCACTACAGGCACCTCTCCCTACTCCTCAATAATAGGATCCTCCACTAGATCCACTGGGGGCACAACTGGAGCAACTCTAAGACGCCCTCGTCCTCCACCACGAGCTGGAGCCCTCCCTCGGCCTCTGCCTCAACCTCTAGCAACAGGGGGAGCAGCTCCTCCACGGCCGGGTACATCTGTCTCGCGGGTTCTCACCATCTATGAGAGAATAAGAGAGATATTTAGCACAACATCAATTGTACGATAAGAGATGAAGAAAGAGTAGTTTCCTAACACTCTATATCCTCTCGAAGATAAGTATGGACGTCTTTGCACCGATCCGCTAGACTCAATTAGGCCTGCTCATAACTTTTGAGACCTACGTGAACCTAGTGCTCTGATACTATGTTTTCACGATCCAATTCCCCTTATAGACCGTGATGGCACCCAACGTCGCCACTAGGCATGCCAACGGTGAACTAGCTATGTATTTATTCTTATTAATACTTTCAGTTGATTTTTTTATTTATTAAGTAAATAAGAAATAGAAAATTTAATAAAGTAATGCGTAAACTAATGAAAGAGAAAATACGATGAAATAAATACTCAAAACCATAGAGTATCTACTAGCATGTTCCCAAGACATGTGTCACAAGTGTATGAGCAACTAGCAGAATATAAAAAACACCTATGCTATTGTCTGAAATAAGATAGACAGAAAGTAAATACAAAAGAGAGACTGCAAGTGCTGAAAGAATGCCAAATGCACCTGCCTCAGATCCTCCACGATTAGTGCAGAAGTGTAGCGTGAGTACATAAACAGCATGTACCCAGTAAGTATCTAGTCTAACCTCGCAGAAATAGTGACAAGGGGTCAATATCGACACTTACTATGGTCCAATAAATAAATTACAGAAAATTTGGATAGCCATGGAATATGTGAATAATAACAAAACACAATAGCAAGCAGTAAATAAATAATTCTTTAACTGATAGTCAATTTAACGATCTCCAAATAACACATACTAACTCCAATAATTTCGGACCAATAAATAAATGATAACCTCTCAAGTCATAAATATAATATCAAGTGTAATTGCGCTCCAAGCATTTTCACACACGATTTATGCCGAGGTCGTACGGCCTGATCCAGAATAATGTGTACACTGCCGAGGGTCAAACGGCACGAACCATAGATGCATCTATTATATTGCCAAGGCGTTCGGCTCGCTCCACAAGAAGAGAGAATACTCTATGAACATCCTCTTTAAAAGCTATCACAAGACTAATACACAATGAGGCACAATTTTTATTTACGGTCAAATAACCCGCCAAAACTCAAAGTAACTGAAATTCGGTCTTTACAAATCCTTTATCAAGTTGCAATATAATTTAGCCACTTAAATTAACACATAGAGTGCAAACAATACAAGTATTTCATGATTTGGGTCCTAAAATTACCCGGACATAAGCATGATTATTAGCTACGCACAGACTCTCGTCACCTCATGCGTACTAGCCCCCACAATTAGAAGCAAATAGCAATTTAAAACACCTATAGGGTAAATTCCATCTTACAAATTTAGGCAAGAGATTTACCTCGTCTCGAAGCTCACTTGTCGACCCACGGATTCACTCTAAAGTCTCAACTTGGTGCCGAACAAATCCGAAGCTAGCCAAATATTATATAAATTAATCAGTATACACTCACAAGTTCATAAATTAGCAATTAGAATTACCCAACCCAAATTGGAAGATTCTAAAAATTCACCCCCCGGGTCCACGTGCCCGGATTCCGAAAATTTTCGAAGACAAATATTACCCATAACCTCAAGAACTCCAATATATAATTCCTCCCAATTCCATAATACTTTTCCTTGTAAAATCTCATTTTTATTGAAACGTAGGTTTTTCAACTAAACTCATAATTTCTCTAATTTATAGGTTAACTACCCCAAAATGCATGTATTAAACTCATATTGTTTAGAAATTACTTACCTCAAAGTACTAGGTGAAAACCCCTCTTCAAAAGAGCTCTAAAATCTCCCAACAAGTGAAAGAAATGAACCAAAAAGCCTAAGTCCCGACATTAAATGAACCTCACTACTCCAACGATTTTCGCACCTGCGGAAAAATCGTGGCTTCTGCGGGGCCACTCCTGCGGTCGCTTGTCCGCATCTGCGAAACACACGCGACCCACGACTGTGCACACCTGCGACCAAGTCCCGCATCTACGAGCCCGCTTCTGTGGCTCGCCTCGCGCACCTGCAACCCTAGCCAGATACCTCCCTCGCACCTGCGGGCCCTCCATCGTAGAAGCGAGTTTGCTTCTGCGAAAATTGTTTCGCTTCTGCGGACCTCTTCTGTTCCCCTCCATTTCGCTTCTATGAACAACACGCTGCACATGCGGTGCCGCTCCCACAGCCATCCCCATCGCAGGTGCGAATGCACTAGATGACAGACCCTTCAACTCTTCTCCAAAGAGCAATCAAGCTCGATCGACCCTCTGAATCCTACACGGGGGCTCCGGGACCTCGACCAAATATATCAACAAGTTTGTAAACATAAAACAGAGTCACTCAAACCCTCAGAACGCATGAAACAACATCAAAACTAACAATCACACCCACAAATCAAATCAACTTATGGACTTCAAGTACTTCTAACTTACTTCGAGCTCGCCAAATCATACTTAAACTACTCGGAATACCAAACGATAACATCAAAACCTACTCCAAGCCAAACTTAAAGAACTTGAAAACCTAAAATGCCTCAACTTTCAATATTAAGCACTGAAACGCTCCCGGTTCATCCGAGACACGATCCAAACATACGCCCAAGTCCAACATTATCATACGAACCTATTGGGACCGTCAAATCCCATTTTCGAGGTCCTTTACTCAAAACGTTGATTCAAGTAAAACTTTACCATTTTATGCCACTATTATGGAACTAAGTGCTCCGATTTCAACCCGAACCCTTCCAATCCCGAACTAACCATCCCCACAAGTCATAAATAGTAAAAGCACATATGGAGAATCTTAATTAGGAAAACGGGGATCTAGAAAGCAAAATGACAGGTCGTGTCGTCACAGTAATTATTGGCCTTGCTCACATATCACTTCGACATGTAAACATCAGCGTTTGTTTATTAATATTAAAGTCAAAATATTAAGAAAAGTGAGAATATTATAGTTATGCTATAAATCAATAAGGAAAGAATTTTCATATGGTAAAGTATATTGCTTTTAATGTTCTAAATTTTAGGATTTTTATATATTATTTTAAATAAGGAAGGATTCAATATTCCATAATTTAGTTGATTTTAAATGCCAAAATATTAGAAAATAATAAATAACTATTTTGTCTAGTGTGAACTTGTCACAACCCAAAAATTAACCTATCGTGATGGCGCATAACATGAAACTAGGCAAGGCGACAACTCAATTATTTCAAGTAAATTTAAATTAAAGATGAGCTAAAATAGGTTTAATAATTTAAGCTCTAATAAACTGGATAAGATCAAAACTTAATACGGAAAATTCCCAAAACCTGGGTGTCACTGAGTACATGAGCATCTATATATAACAACATAGTCTGGTACACTATCTGGAAAGTAAGACTAAATACATAAAACCAAAAGATAGGGAAAGAAGGATCAAGGTTTGCAGACGCCAAGCAGCTACCTCGATGATCTCCGAACAGGTAGACTCCACGATCAACAACTGCCGTGCCCGAAAATGCCTGAATACACATGAGGTGCAGGGTGTAGTGTGAGTACAACCAACTCAATAAGTATCGCAAATAAACAAGACAAGGTAAGATAAGCTTAATTTCTTGAGGTCGCTAGTTAAATTAGTACAATTCTATCCTTTTTTATTAACATAGTATAAGATTTAAAGCTAGCTCATAAGGCTTCGTGATACGAATATCCATGTCTGCATGTGCACTGGTTCTCAAATACCCTACTCAACAGTATTATGGCATGTAGGGGAAAGAAAACAAGTAAATCAAATAAATAAACAAGAAAATACAAGTTCCACACACTGCACGGACAACTCACGTGCGATACGGACAACTCACGTGTCATTAATATCAATATATGGATCTGCACGGACAACTCACGTGCCAATAATATCAAATTATGGATCCTCATGGACAACTATCGTGCCAATAACATTATCCGCCCGGCATAGCCGAAGGCCCCAGTCCAAAATATCATACAAAAGCAATAAAGCAAGTGTATAGGTATATAATGAATGAAATAAGATTCTCCTATTCTTGGACTGGTGTAAATAACATGCTAAAGTGTAGGCATGTGCAAAGTGTGCTATTGTAGCTCAATCCGGAAATTTCATCAATAAAAAGCATGTATCAAGTTCGCTCAGGGACTAAACCTCTAAGTAGACTCATCATGGCTCAATTAGATCACATAAACTGTTACCACATGTTAGATATCGAAGCTCGAAGCTTAACAACCATTTCTGGGCTTATAGGAACCCGAGCACAACCCAAACATGATTATACAACCCTGGTGCCTGCATATGGGATCATCCCCACAAGCACGTAGCTGTCACAACAATTCAAGCAATTGGTGCCTCAACCGAGTTTAATTACTATACTTACCTCAAGCAACTCGAATCACTCTGCTAGCAAGCCCTTGCCTAGCGAATCGACCTCAGAGCGCCTCGAATCTAGCCATAAACAATTCGATACAATCAACACGAGCTAAAGAAATCAATTCCAAAAGAAAATACCAAGTTCTTAATCAAAAGTCAAAAAGTCACTCTAATGCCAACCCCCGGGCCCACGTCTCGAAACTCGATAAAAGGAACAAATTCCAGAACTCCATTCAACCACGAGTCCAACCATACCAAATTTACCAAAAACTAACACCAAATCTACCCTCAAATTCCTAATTTAAACTCTCCAAAACCCTAGCTTCAACTCCCAAAATTATACCTCAAAACCACACAATCTAGGTGGGAAAATCAATGGGAAAACATAATTATTGAAATTTAACAACAAGCAACTTACCTCAAGAAACCCCTCAAAAATCCTCTCAAAAATTGTCTTAGACCGAGTTTACAAAGTCCAAAATGAGAGAGATCATGAAACCCTTCGGATTTAAACAATGCCCAGTGCTTTCGCACCTGTGGCCAAAATTCCGCTTTTGCGGGACCGCACCTGTGGTGAAACCTCCGCATCTCCAGAGCTCACTTAAACTCCTAGACTCCGCACCTGCGCACCAAAATCTGCACCTACGGAACCGCTTCTGCGCTCACACGTCTGCTTCTGCGGAAACACCTGACCCCCTTCAGCCTCACTCATTCTCCGCTTCTACAACCACTTTTTCGCAGGAGCGACTTCGCTTCTGCGACTTGCCCTTCGCTTCTGTGACCACTGGCCAATCTCTTTCTAGGTCACACCTGCGCTTCCTAGCTCGCACTTGTGACCAAAGCTCCGCAGGTGCGATCGCACCAGAAGACTCCCAGCTTCAGCAATCTTTCAAACTCCAAATGATCTGTTACCCATCCGAACTCCACACGAGGCCCGCGGACCTCCACCAAACATACCAACAAGTCCTAAAATACGATACGAACTTAGTCGAGCTCTCAAATCTCATCTCACAACATCAAAAACACGAATCGCACCACAATTCAAGCCTAATAAAAACTAAGGAATTCCAACTTCTACAAACGATGCCGAAACCTATCAAATCACGCCCGATTGATCCCAAACTTTGAACAAAAGTCACAAATGACATCACAGGCCTACCCTAACTCCCGGAACCCCATCCAGAGCTTGGTAACCATAACGTCCACTCTCGGTCAAACTTTTAAATTTTCAACTTTCGGCATTTCAAGTCTAATTCAACTACGGACCTCCAAATCATAATCCGGACACACTCTTAAGTCCAAAATCGCCTACGGAGCTAAGCGAACCATCAAAACTCCTCTCAGGAGTCATTTACTCATAAGTCAACATCCGGTCGATCTTTTCAACTTAAGCTTCCAACCTTGAGACTAAGTGTTTCAACTCAATCCGAAATCTCTCCAGACCCAACCGACTACCCCGACAAGTCACATAGCAGCTATAAAGCATAAAATGAGCAGTAAATGGGGGAACGGGGCTACAACTTTCAAAACGACCGGCCGGATCGTTACCGAACTCTATTTTAAAGGTAAAAAAGACGAACGACATTTTACTAAGAGCCTTTAGTGTTTTTAATATAATATAGATAGATAGATAGATAGATAGATAGATAAATAGATATAGATTTAATATGATTTTTTTTTAACAAATAATTACGGGTTTAATAGAATTGCAAAATATGATAAGCTCCAGTTACTTGAGTTGAGCTTCAGCTACGCACTCTCTGCACGTCTATAAATCAATTTACATTATTCTCCCCGAAAACATCTACTCGTCTATCTGACGTGAAATATTTTATCTGTTCAAATTCACTATAGAAGAAAAGGAGAAAAGGACCACAAAATCTTATTTGTTAATCTCGACATATCTCTATATTTTAATCTATTAGGTTTACTATATATTTCGGAAAGAATCATGAATGATACTATTGAAAATTGAAATCCTACTTATTCGACAGCACATTATATTGAAAGATCATTTCACAACTTTTTTCCTTATTTTATAAGAAAACTCACAAACAACACTTGAATATAATACGTAAATACTTGAATATACTAGTAAACTTAGTATCATGGTGTGAATTGTGATTATTATATACCAACAAGGTACGAAATGCTAAATGATAGAAAATTAGCCACACATATAAGGAAGGAAACCAAGTGGTCAATATTTTATCTAAATATGACACTACCTTCTTGGGTACTAATACTATGATCTATTATATGAAGCTCTTTGGAAGTCAAAAGTGCTTCTTTTTTTTTAATATAGAGAAAATATTTATTTTAGAGAGTTGATGTGTTTAACTAATATTTTAGAAAAAAATAAATAATTTTGAGCAGTAATAAAAGTTTTTTTTCAAAGGTTGTAAAAGTAACTTCTCTTAAAAGTAGTTTTGGAACATTGGGGTAGCAAGTGGACCGGGTCGGGCCAAATGGGCCGGTTTCGTGGGCCACGATCCCGGGCCGGTCCCTTATTTTAAATAAACGGGCTAAACGGTCCCAGCTAAACGTGCTTTTTGTAGGAATCGGCTCGGGACCGAGCCCACGAACTCATGGTCCCAAGCAGAACGGGTCGGGCCCGCAGTCCCAACAGGCTAAATGGGCCCTATGGCTAAGCAGTAATTTTGTTTAAAAATTAAATAGAAATTAGAGACAAAAAGATGTTAAAAAAACATCTAAGGCAATGCCTTGTAATTTTATTATAGAAGTGTGACCTAATTTTTTAATTCAAATTTAAAGACAAAAATATTGTAAAAAGATATTCAAAGCAATACCTTGTAATTTTGTTATAACAATAAAAACATGGCGATATCTTTCTTAGTTTTCCTCCCCTTATGGAATAAGCATAACAATGTGCTAATACGACCATTGAGAACGAAAAAGGAACTAATCAAGAAGTGCCAAAATACAAGTTACATAATACATACTAATTTTTGTTCAAACAAGTTACATGCTATCCCTTATTCTTACTTTTACAAAAAATATTTTTTAAGGAAGACATCTTAACTAATCAAGTAATAGAAAATAAATAAAACAAGCAAAACTATAATATTAAGACTTAAAAATTGGAACGAATTTATCGAATTGACGAACAACTTGTTTAAAATTGATTATCGTGGAAGACTTGAAGACTCCAATCTTTCACTAACTTCACAATTTTTCACAAATTGTAACAACCTCAATATATTTTTGACTATTTTTGAAAATAAAGTAAGCAATAGTAGCAACCTCACAATCTTTCACTATTTTTTTTGATAAAGTAAACAATTGTAGCAAGTATAGAAGAAAATTAGAGAGAGATTTTGAGAGATTTGATATTGATTTTATAAGAAAATAAAAGAATTAGATGATATTATAGTAGGAAATAGGGAAAAAGTATAACAATAAAAAGTTTGGGGTTAAAATTAAGTTGGGGGAGGGAGAGGGTAAATGGCTATTGTTTAAATACCCAACGACTATTTTTTAGACCCCCCGCCGCTCTTTTTTTCAAAAGCCAAACGGCTCTTTTTTTTAAAAAAAAAATCGTTGGGCCCGTTTGGCCCACCAATAGACCGGACCAATCCCTTGACGGCCAAACAGGCATGATCATAACGGTTTCTAGCTAAGAACTGGCCCACGAGACCGGCACAAGTCCACCTCTAGCGAGCCAAACGGTCTCAGTTCATTTAGCCAGCGGTCCGGTGCTCGGTTCCGAACTCGACCCGATCCACTTGCCACCTTTAGTCAAGCACGATCTATTTTTGACAAAAGTACTTTCGAAACTCATTAGCCAAAGAAAAATCATTATTTCAAACTTCTCAAAATATACCGAATTTGAAAGATTGACCAAACAGGCTAATAAACGGAGAGCCACTTTTTGTCTAAGCAAAAAAAACAAACACAAATAATTTAGACATGTTGCCCAACTATAAAACCCAAACTCATATAATGATAAACCACACCACTTAATATAACACTGTAACATATCAATCTGAGAGAGAGAAGAGAGATGAGTCTTGAAGGAAAGTTGGTTTCTGAGATAAACATCAAGTCTTGTGGTGATGTATTTCATGAGATCTTTAGGTATAGACCCCACCATATCTCTACCATGTCTCCTGATAAAATCCAAAATGTTGACATTCATGAAGGTGAATGGGGAACTGTTGGTTCTGTGATTTTTTGGAACTTCACTCATGGTAAGCAATCACTACTCTACTAATAAAATATTATGCATGTTTATATAAAGTGATTTTCCTGTTTTCTTATACTAATTTTTACACGTTAAAGATGAGCAACAACTTCAACAACCGGTCGTGGTCCGTCGAGCCGGATCTAGAATTTAAGTTCTATAGGTGAAGACGGATTTAAATTTTATGGGTTCAACTTTTGAGGTTTCAGTATTGAACTCAATATATTTTAAAAGTTATGAGTTCATATCTATTATTTTTGCAATTTTAATGAATTTTGATACATAAATTTTTACTCCACGACAAAATTATGAGTTCATTTGAACCGGCATTAGCAGACTACATCCGCCCCTGTATATGGGTTCAACCGTTAAAGTTTTTAGCATTGAACCCATTGTATTTTAAAATTATGGGTTCAAACCTACTTTTCATTGAAATTTACAAAAAAATTTACACTTAAGTTTATATTTTACGTTGAAAGTACTGAATTCAGATAAATCGGATGTCGCAGTGCTGCATCCGGTGATCCGGTCAGACACAATCTAGTGCTTCGGGGATCGACGAACCACATATTTATGTTTAAAGACAAGCATAGATAGATTTAAATGTATATTTGAGAACCCACTCTTTCAACACAAAACACAGAGTCTTTAGATTCTGAATCCGTCACATACTTGAGTAAATTCTAAACGTGTGAATGTTAAACCGATAGGAATACCTGGGTTGATAGCGCCTATTTAGGTTAATTTAAGACTAACTGAGCTTTATTTTTGTATATTACAGATGGAAAGGAGAAGGTAGCAAAGGAGATAATAGAAGAAATAGATGAAGAAAAGAAGCTGGTTAAATTCAAGGTGATAGGGGGAGATCTACTGGACTTTTACAAATCATTTTACCTCACTGTTCATGTTGAAACAAAGGGTGAAGACAATTTGGTTACTTGGATCTTGGACTATGAGAAACTGAATCCAGATATACCAGATCCACATACATTAATGGAATTCTGTCTTAATGTCACTAAAGATATTGAGACTCATCACCTAACTGGGAAGTTAGAGTCTCAAATTGAGATTAAATCTGATGGAGAAGTGTTTCATGAAATATTTAGGTATAGACCACACCATATCTCTACTATGTGCTCTGATAAGATTCGGAATGTTGATATTCATGAAGGTGAATGGGGAACTGTTGGCTCTGTTCTCCTTTGGAACTACGTACATGGTAAGTTAACATTCTACTCCATTGTTAGTTCCCTACACCCTTGTACGTAGGGTGTGTTTGGTATGAAAGGAAAATATTTTCTTGAAAAATAAATAGTTTTATCACTTATTTTCTCGTAGTTGGCCGGTGAGCGAAAAAATAATTTTGTAATTTTTTTTATATTATTTGATTAGTGAGTAGAAAATGTTGTTCTAAAAAATATATAATTTAAATAAACACTATAGGATTGGGTTGGAGGTGTTGGGGTTGGATGGTGGGGGTGGTTGAGGGTGGAGGGATGGGCAAGGTTGAGAGAGTGCTAGGGGTGTGGTTGGGGGG